>JAPZAG010002226.1:0-19865 GCA_027475135.1 Bactrocera correcta | reverse complement strand
ATTCCGTAATGTTATTTTTAGGTATAAAGTCGATTTTGTTGTATTTACACATTTAGCACTCGATATCGAGATGCTTCAGCTCATTAGCTTAACATATTTATGTTAATAAACCTGATTTTCTTGTATATACAAGCGATATCGAAATGCTTCAAATCATTAGTTTAACATATTTAAGTTAATTAACCTTCTTTAACGTATTGAAGTTGATCTAAAGCCATGGCGGCATAACGGCAGTGCATTTAGAAGAAATCCGTAATCTTATATTTAGGTAAAAAGTCGATTTTGTTGTATATACACATTTAGCAATCGATATCGAAATGCTTCAACTCATTAGTTTAACATATTTAAGTTAATAAACCTTCTTTATCGTATTGAAGTTGATATAAAGCCATGGCGGCATAACGGCAGTATATTTATATGAATTCCGTTATCTTATATTTAGGTATAAAGTCGACTTTTTTGTACATACACATTTAGCAATCGATATCGAAATGCTTCAAATCATTAGTTTAACATATTTAAGTTAATTAACGCTCTTTATCTTACTGAAGTCTACAAAGGCCTTAACGGCATAACGGCAGTGCATTTAGAAGAACTACGTAATCTTATATTTAGGTATGAATTCGATTTTATTGTATATACTCATTTAGCAATCGATATCGAAATGCTTCAAATCATTAGTGTAACATATTTAAGTTAATAAACCTTCTTTAACGTATTGAAGGTGATACAAAGCCATGGCGGCATAACGACAGTACATTTGGAAGAATTACGTAATCTTATATTTAAGTATAATGTCGATTTTCTTGTACATACACATTTAGCAATCGATATCGAAATGCTTCAAATCATTAGTTTAACATATTTAAGTAAATTAATCCTCTTTTTCTTACTGAAGTCTACAAAAGCCTTAACGGCATAACGGCAGTGCATTTGGAAGAGTTCCGTAATCTTATATTTAGGTATTAAGTCGATTTTGTTGTATATACGCATTTAGCAATCGACATCGAAATGCTTCAAATCATGAGTTTAACATATTTAAGATAATTAACGCTCTTTATTCTACTGAAGTCTACAAAAGCCTTAACGGCATAACGGCAGTGCATTTAGAAGCATTCCGTAATCCTCTATTTAGGTATAAAGTCGATTTTTTTGTATATACTCATTTAGCAATCCATATCGAAATGCTTCAAATCATTAGTTTAACATATTTAAGTTAATTAACCCTCTTTATATTACTGAAGTCTACAAAAGCCTTAACGGCATAACGGCAGCGCATTTCGAAGAATTTCGTAATCTTATATTTAGGTATAAAGTTGATTTTGTTGTATATACTCATTTAGCAATCGATATCGAAATGCTTCAACTTATTAGTTTAACATATTTAAGTTAATTAACCTTCTTTAACGTAATGAAGGTAATATAAAGCCATGGCGGCATAACGACAGTGCATTTATAAGAATTCCGTAATCTCATATTTAGGTATAAAGTCGTTTTTCTTGTATTTAGCAATCGATATCGAAAAGCTTCAAATAACTGGTTTAGCATATTTAGGTTAATTAACCTTCTTTATCTTACCGAAGTTTACATAAAGCCATAACGGCATAACGGCAGTATATATTCCGTGAACTTTTATTTAGGTATAAAATCGATTTTGTTGTAAATACACATTTAGCAATCGATATCGAAATGCTTCAAATCATTAGTTTAGCATATTTAAGTAAATTAACCTTCTTTAGCGTACTGAAATTTATATAAAGCCATAACGGCATAACGGGAGTGTATTTCGATGAATTCCGTAATCTTATATTTAGAAATATAGTCGACTTTCTTGTATATACTCATTTAGCAATCGATATCGAAATGCTTCAACTCATTAGTTTAATTTATTTAAGTGAATAAAGCTTCTTTAACGTAATGAAGGTGATATAAAGCCTTACTGGCCTAACGGGAGTGTATTTCGATGAATTCCGTAATCTTATATTTAGGTATAAAGTCGACTTTCTTATATTTACACATTTAGCATGCGATATCGAAAATCTTCAAATCATTAATATAACATATTTAAGTTAATTAACCTTCTTTAACGTAATAAAGGTGATATAAAGCCATAACGGCATAACGAGAGAGTATTTCGATGAATTCCGTAATCTTATATTTAGGTATAAAGTCGACTTTCTTGTATATACTCATTTAGCAATCTATATCGAAATGTTTCAAATCATTAGTTTAACATATTTAAGTTAATAAACCTTCTTTAACGAACGGATGTTGGCATTAAGCCACGGCGGCAAAACGGCAGTGCATGTAGAAGATTTCCGTAATCTTATATTTAGGTATAAAGTCGATTTTCTTGTATATTCACATTTTGCAATCGATATCGAAATGCTTCAAACAACTGGTTTAGCATATTTAAGTTAATTAACCTTCTTTATCTTACTGAAGATAACATAAAGCCATAACGGCAGTGCATTTCGAAGAATTCCGTAAACTTATATTTAGGTATAAAGTCGATTTTGTATATAAACACATTTAGCAATCGATATCGAGATGCTTCAACTCATTAGTTTAACATATTTAAGCTAATAAACCTTCTTTAACGAACTGAAGTTGGCATAAAGCCATGGCGGCATAACGGCAGTGCATGTAGAAGAATTCCGTTAGCTTATATTTAGGTATAAAGTCGATTTTCTTGTATATACACACTTTAGCAATCGATATCGAGATGCTTCAAATCATTAGTTTAACATATTTAAGTTAATTAGCCTTCTTTAACGTAATTTAGGTGATATAAAGCCATAGCGGCATAACGCAGTACATTTGGAAGTATTCCGTAATCTTATGTTTAGATATAAATTCGATTTTCTTTTATATACACATTAAGCAAGCGATATCGAAATGCTTCAAATCATTAGTTTAACAAATTTCAGTTAATTAAACATCTTTATTTTGCTGAAGTCTACAAAAGCCTTAGCGGCATAACGGCAGTGCATTTAGAAGAATTACGTAATCTTATATTTAGTATAAAGTCGATTTTCTTGAATATATGCATTAAGCAATCGATATCGATATGCTTCAAATCATTCCTTAACGAACGGAAGTTGGCTTAAAGCCATGGCGGCATAACGGCAGTGCATTTAAAGAATTCCGTAATCTTATATTTAGTATAAAGTCGATTTTCTTAATATACACATTAGCAATCGATATCGAAATGCTTCAAATCTTTTTCCTTTTTTTTTAACGAACGAAGTTGGCTAAAGCCATGGCGGCATAACGGCAGTGCATTTAGAAGAATTCCGTAATCTTATATTTAGGTATAAAGTCGATTTTCTTGTATATACACATTTAGCAATCGATATCGAAATGCTTCAAATCATTAGTTTAACATATTTAATTTAATAAACCTTCTTAACGAACGGAAGTTGGCGTAAAGCCATGGCGGCATAACGGCAGTGCATTTAGAAGAATTCCGTAATCTTATATTTAGGTATAAAGTCGATTTTCTTGTATATACACATTTAGCAATCGATATCGAAATGTTACATATTTAAATTAATTATCCTTCTTTCACGAAGTTCTAAAGCCATGCGGTATAACGGCAGTGCATTTGAAGAATTCCGTAACTTATATTTAGGTATAAAGTCGATTTTGTATATACACTTTACTCGATATCGAAATGTTCAAATCATTAGTTTAACATATTTAAGTTAATAAACCTTCTTTAACGAACGAAGTTGGCATAAAGCCATGGCGGCATAACGGCAGTGCATGTAGAAGAATTCCGTAATCTTATATTTAGGTATAAAGTCGATTTTCTTGTATATACACATTTTGCATCGATATCGATTATGTTTACATATTTAATTAATTAACCTTCTTTTCTTACTGAAGTACATAAAGCCATAACGGCAGTGCATTTGAAGAATTCCGTAAACTTATATTTAGGTATAAGGTCGATTTTGTATATAAACACATTTAGCAATCGATATCGAGATGCTTCAACTCATTAGTTTAACATATTTAAGCTAATAAACCTTCTTTAACGAACTGAAGTTGGCATAAAGCCATGGCGGCATAACGGCAGTGCATGTAGAAGAATTCCGTTAGCTTATATTTAGTATAAAGTCGATTTTCTTGTATATACACATTAGCAATCGATATCGAGATGCTTCAAATCATTAGTTTAACATATTTAAGTTAATTAGCCTTCTTTAACGTAATTTAGGTGATATAAAGCCATAGCGGCATAACGCAGTACATTTGGAAGTATTCCGTAATCTTATGTTTAGATATAAATTCGATTTTCTTTTATATACACATTAAGCAAGCGATATCGAAATGCTTCAAATCATTAGTTTACCAAATTTCAGTTAATTAAACATCTTTATTTTGCTGAAGTCTACAAAAGCCTTAGCGGCATAACGGCAGTGCATTTAAAGAATTACGTAATCTTATATTTAGGTATAAAGTCGATTTTCTTGAATATATGCATTAAGCAATCGATATCGATATGCTTCAAATCATTCCTTAACGAACGGAAGTTGGCTTAAAGCCATGGCGGCATAACGGCAGTGCATTTAGAAGAATTCCGTAATCTTATATTTATGTATAAAGTCGATTTTCTTATATATACACATTTAGCAATCGATATCGAAATGCTTCAAATCATTAGTTTAACATATTTAATTTAATAAACCTTCTTTAACGAACAGAAGTTGGCGTAAAGCCATGGCGGCATAACGGCAGTGCATTTAGAAGAATTCCGTAATCTTATATTTAGGTATAAAGTCGATTTTCTGTATATACACATTTAGCAATCGATATCGAAATGCTTCAAATCATTAGTTTAACATATTTAATTTAATAAACCTTCTTGAAAGAACGGAAGTTGGCGTAAAGCCATGGCGGCATAACGGCAGTACATTTAGAAGAATTCCGTAATCTTATATTTAGGTATAAAGTCGATTTTCTTGTATATACACATTTAGCATTCGATATCGATATGTTTACATATTTAAATTAATTATCCTTCTTTTTCTTACTGAAGTTTACATAAAGCCAATGCGGTATAACGGCAGTGCATTTGGAAAAATTCCGTAAACTTATATTTAGGTATAAAGTCGATTTTGTATATAAACACATTTAGCAATCGATATCGAGAAGCTTCAACTCATTAGTTTAACATATTTAAGCTAATAAACCTTCTTTAACGAACTGAAGTTGGCATAAAGCCATGGCGGCATAACGGCAGTGCATGTAGAAGAATTCCGTTAGCTTATATTTAGGTATAAAGTCGATTTTCTTGTATATACACACTTAGCAATCGATATCGAGATTCTTCAAATCATTAGTTTAACATATTTAAGTTAATTAGCCTTCTTTAACGTAATTTAGGTGATATAAAGCCATAGCGGCATAACAGCAGTACATTTGGAAGTATTCCGTAATCTTATGTTTAGATATAAATTCGATTTTCTTTTATATACACATTAAGCAAGCGATATCGAAATGCTTCAAATAATTAGTTTAACAAATTTCAGTTAATTAAACATCTTTATTTTGCTGAAGTCTACAAAAGCCTTAGCGGCATAACGGCAGTGCATTTAGAAGAATTACGTAATCTTATATTTAGGTATAAAGTCGATTTTCTTGAATATATGCATTAAGCAATCGATATCGATATGCTTCAAATCATTCCTTAACGAACGGAAGTTGGCTTAAAGCCATGGCGGCATAACGGCAGTGCATTTAGAAGAATTCCGTAATCTTATATTTATGTATAAAGTCGATTTTCTTATATATACACATTTAGCAATCGATATCGAAATGCTTCAAATCATTAGTTTAACATATTTAATTTAATAAACCTCCTTTTTCGAACAGAAGTTGGCGTAAAGCCATGGCGGCATAACGGCAGTGCATTTAGAAGAATTCCGTAATCTTATATTTAGGTATAAAGTCGATTTTCTTGTATATACACATTTAGCAATCGATATCGATATGCTTCAAATCATTAGTTTAACATATTTAAGTTAATTATCCTTCTTTTTCTTACTGAAGTTTACATAAAGCCATAGCGGTATAACGACAGTGCATTTGGAAAAATTGCGTAATCTTATATTTAGGAATAAAGTCGATTTTTTTGTATATACACATTTAGCAATCGATATCGAGATGGTTCAACTCATTAGTTTAACCTATTTAAGTTAATAAACTTTCTTTAACGATCTGAAGTTTGCATATAGCCATGACGGCATAACGGCAGTGCATGTAGAAGAATTCCGTAATCTTATATTTAGGTATAAAGTCGATTTTCTTGTATATACACATTTCACTATCGATATCGAAATGCTTCAAATCATTAGTTTAACATATTTAGTTAATAAACCTTTTTTTAGCTTACTGAAGTCTATATAAAGCCTTAACGGTATAACGCCAGTACATTTAGAAGAATTCCGTAATGTTATAGTTTTATATTTAGGTATAAAGTCGATTTTCTTGTATTTACACATTTAGCAATCGATATCGAAATGCTTCAAACCATTAATTTAACATATTAAAAATAATTAACCTTCTTTAACGTATTGAAGGTGATATAAAGCCCTGGCGGCATAACGGCAGTACATGTTGAAGAATTCCGTAATCTTATATTTAGGTATAAAGTCGATTTTCTTGTATATATATATTTCGCAATCGATATCGAAATGCTTCAGATAACTGGTTTAACATATTTCAGTTAATAAACCTTCTTTAGCGAACTGAATTTGACATATTTAGGTATAAAGTCGATTTTCTTGTATATACACATTTAGCAATCGATATCCAAATGCTTTAAATCATCAGTTTAACATATTTAAGTTAATTAACCTTCTTTATCTTACTGAAGTTTACATAAAGACATAACGGCATAACGGCAGTATATTTGGGTGACTTCCGTAATCTTTTACTTAGGTATAAAATCGATTTTCTTGTACATACACATTTAGCAATCGATATTGAAATGCTTCAAATCATTAGTTTAGCATATTCAAGTAAGTTAAACTTCTTTAACGTACTGAAATTTATATAAAGCCTTAACGGTATAACTGCAGTGCATTTAGAAGGATTCCGTAATCTTATATTTAGGTATAAAGTCGATTTTTTTGTATATACACATTTAGCAATCCATATCGAAATGCTTCAAATCATAAGTTTAACATATTTAAGTTAATTAACCCTCTTTATCTTACTGAAGTCTACAAAAGCCTTAACGGCATAACGACAGTGCATTTAGAAGAATTCCGTAATCTTATATTTAGGTATAAAATAGACTTTCTTGTATATACGCATTTAGTAATCGATATCGAAATGCTTCAAATAACTGGTTTATCATATTTAGGTTATTTGACCTTCTTTATCTTACCGAAGTTTACATAACGCCATAACGGCAGTATATTTGGGTGAGTTCCGTAATCTTTTATTTAGGTATAATATCGATTTTCTTGTACATACACATTAAGCAATCGATATCGAAATGCTTCAAATCATTAGTTTAGCATATTTAAGTAAATTAACCTTCTTTAACGTACTGAAATTTATATAAAGCCTTAACGGTATAACTGCAGTGCATTTAAAAGAATTCTGTAATCTTCTATTTAGGTATAAAGTTGATTTTCTTGTATTTACATATTTAGCAATCGATTTTGAAATGCTTCAAATCATTAGTTTAACATATTTAAGTTAATTAACCCTCTCTATCTTACTGAAGTCTACATAAAGCCTTAACGGTATAACGACAGTGCATTAAGAAGAATTCCGTTATCTTATATTTAGGTATATAGTCGATTTTCTTGTATACATACATACAGCAATCGATATCGAAATCGAAAATCATTAGTTTAACATATTTAAGTTAATTAAACTTCTTTATCTTACTGAAGTTTACATAAAGCCATAACGGTATAACGGCAGTGCATTTGGAAGAATTCCGTAATCTTATATTTAGGTATAAAGTCGATTTTGTTGTATAGACACATTTAGCAATCGATATCGAGATGCTTCAACTCATTAGCTTAACATATTTAAGTTAATAAACCTTCTTTAACGATCTGAAGTTGGCATATAGCCACGGCGGCATTACGGCAGTGCATGTAGTAGAATTCTGTAATCTTAAATTTAGGTATAAAGTCGATTTTCTTTTATATACACAAGTTAGTAAACATTTTTTAGCTTACTGAAGTCTACATAAAGCCTTAACGGTATAACGGCAGTGCATTTAGAAGAATTCCGTAATGTTGTAAATTTATATTTAGGTATAAAGTCGATTTTCTTGTATTTACACATTTAGCAATCGATATCGAAATGCTTCAAACCAATAGTTTAACATATTTAAAATAACTAATCTTCTTTAGCGTATTGAAGGTGATATAAAGCCATGGCGGCATAACGACAGTACATGTGGAAGAATTCCGTAATCTTATATTTAGGTATAAAGTCGATTTTCTTGTATATATACATTTCGCAATCGATATCGAAATGCTTCAAATCATTAGTTTAACATATTAAGTTAATAAACGCTTTTTAGCTTACTGAAGTCTAGATAAAGCCTAAGCAGCATAACGGCAGTGCATATAGAAGAATTGCGTAATGTTATAAGGTTATATTTAGGTATAAAGTCGATTTTCTTGTATTTACACATTTAGCAATATATATCGAAATGCTTCAAATAACTGGTTTAGCATATTTAAGTTAATTAACCTTCTTTATTTTAATGAAGTTTACATAAAGCCATAACGGCATAAAGGCAGTATATTTATATGAATTCCGTTATCTTATATTTAGGTATAATGTCGATTTTGTTGTATATACGCATTTAGCAATCGATATCGAAATGCTTCAAATCATTAGTTTAACATATTTAAGTTAATTAGCCTTCTTAAGCGTAATGAAGGTGATATACAGCCACGGCGGCATAACGACAGTGCAGGTAGAAGAGTTTCGTAATCTTATATTTAGGTATATAGTCGATTTTGTTGTACTTGCACATTTAGCAATCGATATCGAGATACTTCAAATCATTAGTTTAAAATATTTAAGTTAATTAACCTTATTTTTCTTACTGAAGTTTACGTAAAGCCATAACGGTATAAGGGCAGTGCATTTGGAAGAATTCCGTAATCTTATATTTAGGTATAAAGTCGATTTTGTTGTATATACACATTAGCAATCGATATCGAGATGGTTCAACTCATTAGTTTAACATTTTTAAGTAAATAAACCTTCTTTAACGATCTGAAGTTGGCTTAAAGCCATGGCGGCATAACGGCAGTGCATTTAGAAGAATTCCGTAATCTTATATTTAGGTATAAAGTCGATTTTCTTGTATATACACATTTAGCAATCGATAACGAAATGCTTCAAATCATTAGTTTAAAATATTTAAGTTAATTAACCTTCTACGGCAGTGCATTTAGAAGAATTCCGTAATCTTATATTTAGGTATAAAGTCGATTTTGTTGTATATACACATTAGCAATCGATATCGAGATGGTTCAACTCATTAGTTTAACATATTTAAGTTAATTAACCTTATTTTTCTTACTGAAGTGTACATAAAGCCATAACGGTATAACGGCAGTGCATTTGGAAGAACTCCGAAATCTTAAATTTAGGTATAAAGTCGCTTTTCTTGTATTTACACATTTAACAATATATATCGAAATGCTTCAAATAACTGGTTTAGCATATTTAAGTTAATTAACCTTCTTTATCTTAGTAAAGTTTACATAAAGCCATAACGGCATAACGGCAGTATATTTATATGAATTCCGTTATCTTATATTTAGGTATAAAGTCGATTTTGTTGTATATACGCATTTAGCAATCGATATCGAAATGCTTCAAATCATTAGTTTAACATATTTAAGTTAATAAACCTTCTTTAACGTAATGAAGGTGATATAAAGCCATGGCGGCATAACGACAGTGCAGGTAGAAGAGTTCCGTTATCTTATATTTAGGTATATAGTCGATTTTCTTGTATTTACACATTTAGCAATCGATATCGAAAATCCTCAAATCATTAGTTTAACATATTTAAGTTATTAACCTTCTTTAGCGTGATGAAGGTGATATAAAGCCATGGCTGCATAACGACAGTGCATTTAGAAGAATTCCGTAATCCTATATTTAGGTATAAGGTCGATTTTGTTGTATATACGCATTTAGCAAACCATATCGAAATGCTTCAAATCATAAGTTTAACATATTTAAGTTAATTAACCTTCTTTAACGTATTGAAGTAGATATAAAGCCATGGCGGCATAACGACAGTACATTTGGAAGAATTCCGCAGTGTTTTATTTAGGTATAAAGTCAATTTTCTTGTATATAAACATTTAGCAATCGATAACGAAATGCTTCAAATCATTAGTTTAACATATCTAAGTTAATTAACCTTCTTTAACGATCTGAAGTTTACATAAAGCCAAAACGGTATAACGGCAGTGCATTTGGAAGAATTCCGTAATCTTATATTTAGGTAAAAAGTCGATTTTCTTGTATATACACATTTAGCTATCGATGTCGAAATGCTTCAAATCATTCGTCTAACATATTTGAGTTAGTTAACCTTCTTTAACGTAATGAAGGTGATATAAAGCCATGGCGGCATAACGACAGTAGATTTGGAAGAATTCCGTAATCTTATATTTAGGCATAAAGTCGGCTTTGTTGTATATACACATTTAGCAATCAATATCGAAATGCTTCAAATCATTAGTTTAACATATTTAAGTTAACGTACCTTCTTTATCTTACTGAAGTTTACGTAAAGCCAAAACGGTATAACGGCAGTGCATTTGGAAGAATTCCGTAATCTTATATTTAGGTAAAAAGTCGATTTTCTTGTATGTATATACACATTTAGCTATCGATGTCGAAATGCTTCAAGTCATTCGTCTAACATATTTGAGTTAGTTAACCTTCTTTAACGTAATGAAGGTGATATAAAGCCATGGCGGCATAACGACAGTAGATTTGGAAGAATTCCGTAATCTTATATTTAGGTATAAAGTCGGCTTTGTTGTATATACACATTTAGCAATCAATATCGAAATGCTTCAAATCATTAGTTTAACATATTAAAGTTAACGTACCTTCTTTATCTTACTGAAGTTTACATAAAGCCAAAACGGTATAACGGCAGTGCATTTGGAAGAATTCCGTAATCTAATTTTAAAGGGTAAAAAGTCGATTTTCTTGTATATACACATTTAGCAATCGATATCGAAATGCTTCAAACCATTAGTTTAACATATTTAAAATAATTAATCTTCTTTAGCGTATTGAAGGTGATATAAAGCCATGGCGGCATAACGACAGTACATGTGGAAGAATTCCGTAATCTTATATTTAGGTATAAAGTCGATTTTCTTGTATATATACATTTCGCAATCGATATCGAAATGCTTCAAATCATTAGTTTAACATATTAAGTTAATAAACGCTTTTTAGCTTACTGAAGTCTAGATAAAGCCTAAGCAGCATAACGGCAGTGCATAAAGAAGAATTCCGTAATGTTATAATGTTATATTTAGGTATAAAGTCGATTTTCTTGTATTTACACATTTAGCAATATATATCGAAATGCTTCAAATAACTGGTTTAGCATATTTAAGTTAATTAACCTTTTTTATTTTAATGAAGTTTACATAAAGCCATAACGGCATAAAGGCAGTATATTTATATGAATTCCGTTATCTTATATTTAGGTATAATGTCGATTTTGTTGTATATACGCATTTAGCAATCGATATCGAAATGCTTCAAATCATTAGTTTAACATATTTAAGTTAATTAGCCTTCTTAAGCGTAATGAATGTGATATAAAGCCACGGCGGCATAACGACAGTGCAGGTAGAAGAGTTTCGTAATTTTATAGTTAGGTATATAGTCGATTTTCCTGTATATACGCATTTAGCAACCGATATCGAAAATCTTCAAATCATTAGTTTAACATATTTAAGTTAGTTAACCTTCCTTAAGGTAATGAAGGTGATATAAATCCATGGCGGCATAACGACAGTAGATTTGGAAGAATTCCGTAATCTTATATTTAGGTATAATGTCGATTTTGTTGTACTTGCACATTTAGCAATCGATATCGAGATACTTCAAATCATTAGTTTAAAATATTTAAGTTAATTAACCTTATTTTTCTTACTGAAGTTTACGTAAAGCCATAACAGTATAAGGGCAGTGCATTTGGAAGAATTCCGTAATCTTATATTTAGGTATAAAGTCGATTTTGTTGTATATACACATTAGCAATCGATATCGAGATGGTTCAACTCATTAGTTTAACATATTTAAGTAAATAAACCTTCTTTAACGGTCTGAAGTTGGCTTAAAGCCATGGCGGCATAACGGCAGTGCATTTAGAAGAATTCCGTAATCTTATATTTAGGTATAAAGTCGATTTTCTTGTATATACACATTTAGCAATCGATAACGAAATGCTTCAAATCATTAGTTTAAAATATTTAAGTTAATTAACCTTCTACGGCAGTGCATTTAGAAGAATTCCGTAATCTTATATTTAGGTATAAAGTCGATTTTGTTGTATATACACATTAGCAATCGATATCGAGATGGTTCAACTCATTAGTTTAACATATTTAAGTTAATTAACCTTATTTTTCTTACTGAAGTGTACATAAAGCCATAACGGTATAACGGCAGTGCATTTGGAAGAACTCCGTAATCTTAAATTTAGGTATAAAGTCGCTTTTCTTGTATTTACACATTTAACAATATATATCGAAATGCTTCAAATAACTGGTTTAGCATATTTAAGTTAATTAACCTTCTTTATTTTAATGAAGTTTACATAAAGCCATAACGGCATAACGGCAGTATATTTATATGAATTCCGTTATCTTATATTTAGGTATAGAGTCGATTTTGTTGTATATACGCATTTAGCAATCGATATCGAAATGCTTCAAATCATTAGTTTAACATATTTAAGTTAATAAACCTTCTTTAACGTAATGAAGGTGATATAAAGCCATGGCGGCATAACGACAGTGCAGGTAGAAGAGTTCCGTTATCTTATATTTAGGTATATAGTCGATTTTCTTGTATTTACACATTTAGCAATCGATATCGAAAATCCTCAAATCATTAGTTTAACATATTTAAGTTATTAACCTTCTTTAACGTGATGAAGGTGATATAAAGCTATGGCTGCATAACAACAGTGCATTTAGAAGAATTCCTAATCCTATATTTAGGTATAAAGTCGATTTTGTTGTATATACGCATTTAGCAAACGATATCGAAATGCTTCAAATCATAAGTTTAACATATTTAAGTTAATTAACCTTCTTTAACGATCTGAAGTTGGCATATAGCCAGGGCGGCATAACGGCAGTGCATGTAGAAGAATTCCGTAATCTTATATTTAGGTATAAAATCGATTTTCTTGTATATACACATTTAGCTATCGATATCGAAATGCTTCAAATCATTCGTTTATCATATTTATGTTAATAAACCTTCTTTAACGATCTGAAGTTGGCATTTAGCCATGGCGGCATAATGGCAGTGCATGTAGAAGAATTCCGTAATCTTATATTTAGGTATAAATTCGATTTTCTGGTATATACACAATTAGCTATCGATATCGAAATGCTTCATATCATTAGTTTAACATATTAAGTTAATAAACGCTTTTTAGCTTACTGAAGTCTACATAAAGCCTTAACGGTATAACGGCAGTGCATTTAGAAGAGTTTCGTAATGTTATAATTTTATATTTAGGCACAAAGTCGATTTTCTTGTATATACACATTTAGCAATCGATATCGAAATGCTTCAAATAACTGGTTTAGCATATTTAAGTTAATTAACCTTCTTTATCTTACTGAAGTTTACATAAAGCCATAACGGCATAACGGCAGTATATTTATATGAATTCCGTTATCTTATATTTAGGTATAAAGTCGATTTTGTTGTACATACACATTTAGCAAGCGATATCGAAATGCTTCAAATCATTAGTTTAACATATTTAAGTTAATAAACCTTCTTTAACGTAATGAAGGTGATATAAAGCCATGGCGGCATAACGACAGTGCGTTTAGAAGAATTCCGTTATCTTGTATTTAGGTATATAGTCGATTTTCTTGTATTTACACATTTAGCAATCGATATCGAAAATCTTCAAATCATTAGTTTAACATATTTAAGTTATTAACCTTCTTTAACGTGATGAAGGTGATATAAAGCCATGCCTGCATAACGACAGTGCATTTAGAAGAATTCCGTAATCTTATATTTAGGTATAAAGTCGATTTTGTTGTATATACGCATTTAGCAAACGATATCGAAATGCTTCAAATCATAAGTTTAACATATTTAAGTTAATTAACCTTCTTTAACGTATTGAAGTTGATATAAAGCCATGGCGGCATAACGACAGTACATTTGGAAGAATTCCGCAGTGTTATATTTAGGTATAAAGTCAATTTTCTTGTATATAAACATTTAGAAATCGATAACGAAATGCTTCAAATCATTAGTTTAACATATCTAAGTTAATTAACCTTCTTTAACGATCTGAAGTTGGCATATAGCCAGGGCGGCATAACTGCAGTGCATGTAGAAGAATTCCGTAATCTTATATTTAGGTATAAAGACGATTTTCTTGTATATACACATTTAGCAATCGATAACGAAATGCTTCAAATCATTAGTTTAACATATTTAAGTTAATTAGCCTTCTTTAACGTATTGAAGTTGATAAAAAGTCATGGCGGCATAACGTCAGTGCATTTAGAAGAATTCCGTAATCTTATATTTAGGTATAAAGTCGATTTTCTTGTATGTACACATTTAGCAATCGATATCGAGATGCTTTAACTCATTAGTTTAACATATTTAAGTTAATTAGCCTTCTTTAACGTAATGAAGGTGACATAAAGCCATGGCGGCATAACGACTGTACATTTGGAAGAATTCCGTTATCTTATGTTTAGGTATAAATTCGATTTTCTTTTACATACACATTTAGCAAGCGATATCGAAATGCTTAAAATCATTAGTTTAACATATTTAAGTTAATTAGCCTTCTTTAACGTAATGAAGGTGACATAAAGCCATGGCGGCATAACGACTGTACATTTGGAAGAATTCCGTTATCTTTTGTTTAGGTATAAATTCGATTTTCTTTTACATACACATTTAGCAAGCGATATCGAAATGCTTCAAATCATTAGTTTAAAAAATTTAAGTTAATTAACCTTCTTTAACGTACTGAAGTTGATATAAAGCCATGGCGGCATAACGACAGTACATTTGGAAGAATTCCGTAGTCTTATATTTAGATATAAAGTCGATTTTCTTTTATATATGCATTAAGCAATCGATATCGAAATGCTTCAAATAACTGGTTTAACATATTTAAGTTAATAAACCTTTTTTAACGAACTGCAGTTAACATAAAGCCATAACGGCACTGCATTTAGAAGAATTCCGTAATCTTATATTTAGGTATAAAGTCGATTTTCTTGTATATACACATTTACCAATCGATAACGAAATGCTTCAAATCATTAGTTTAAAATATTTAAGTTAATTAATCTTATTTTTCTTACTGAAGTTTACGTAAAGCCATAAAGGTATAACGGCAGTGCATTTGGAAGTATTCCGTGATCTTATATTTAGGTATAAAGTCGATTTTGTTTTATATGCACATTAGCAATCGATATCGAGATGGTTCAACTTATTAGTTTATCATATTTAAGTTAATAAACCTTCTTTAACGATCTGAAGTTGGCTTAAAGTCATGGCGGCATAACGGCAGTGCATTTAGAAGAATTCCGTAATCTTATATTTAGGTATAAAGTAGATTTTCTTGTATATACACATTTAGCAATCGATAACGAAATGCTTCAAATCATTAGTTTAACATATTTAAGTTAATTAACCTTCTTTAACGTATTGAAGTTGATATAAAGTCATGGCGGCATAACGGCAGTGCATTTAGAAGAATTCCGTAATCTTATATTTAGGTATAAAGTCGATTTTCTTGTATGTACACATTTAGCAATCGATATCGAGATGGTTCAACTCATTAGTTTAACATATTTAAGTTAATAAACCTTCTTTAACGATCTGAAGTTGGTTAAAGCCATGGCGGCATAACGGCACTGCATTTGGATGAATTCCGTAGTCTTATATGTAGGCATAAAGTCGATTTTCTTTTTTATACACATTTAGTAATCGATATCGAAATGCTTCAAATCATTAGTTTAACATATTTAAGTTAATTAACCTTCTTTAACGATCGAAAGTTGGCATAAAGCCATGGCGGCATAACGGCAGTGCATTTAGAAGAATTCCGTAATCTTATATTTAGGTATAAAGTCGATTTTCTTGTATATACACATTTAGCAATCGATATCGAGATGGTTCAACTCATTAGTTTAACATATTTAAGTTAATTTACCTTCTTTTTCTTACTGAAGTTTACGTAAAGCCATGGCGGCATAACGGCACTGCATTTGGATGAATTCCGTAGTCTTATTTGTAGGCATAAAGTCGATTTTGTTGTATATACGAATTTAGCAATCGATATCGAAATGCTTCAAATAACTGGTTAAGCACATTTAGATTAATTAACCTTCTTTATCTTACTGAAGTTTACATAGAGCCATAACGGCATAACGGCAGTATATTTGGGTGAATTCCGTAATCTTATATTTAGGTATAAGATCGATTCTCTTGTATATACACATTTAGCAATCGATAACGAAATGCTTCAAATCATTAGTTTAACATATTTTAGTTAATTAACCTTCTTTATCTGACTGAAGTTTACATAAAGCCCTAACGGTATAACGCCAGTGCATTTGGAAGAATTTCGTAAACATATATTTAGGTATAATGTCGATTTTGTTGTATATACACATTTAGCAATCGATATCGAGATACTTCAAATCATTAGTTTAACATATTTAAGTTAATTAACCTTCTTTTTCTTACTGAAGTTTACGTAAAGCCATAACGGTATAACGGCAGTGCATTTGGAAGAATTCCGTAATCTTATGTTTAGGTATAAAGTCGATTTTCTTGTATATACACATTTAGCAATCGATATCGAGTTGGTTCAACTCATTAGTTTAACATATTTAAGTTAATAAACCTTCTTTAACGATCTGAAGTTGGTTAAAGCCATGGCGGCATAACGGCACTGCATTTGGAAGAATTCCGTAGTCTTATATGTAGGCATAAAGTCGATATTGTTGTATATACACATTTAGCAATTGATATCGAGATGCTTCAAATCATTAGTTTAACATATTTAAGTGAACTAACCTGGAGTGTTTTCATCCATCCGGACAACATGACCTAGCCAGCGTAGCCGCTGTCTTTTAATTCGCTGAACTATGTCAATGTCGTCGTATATCTCGTACAGCTCATCGTTCCATCGAATGCGATATTTGCCGCGGCCAACGCGCAAAGGACCATAAATCTTTCGCAGAACCTTTCTCTCGAAAACTCTTAAGTTCGACTCATCGGTTGTTGTCATCGTCCAGGCCTCTGCACCGTATAGCAGGACGGGAATTATGAGCGACTTATAGAGTTTGGTTTTTGTTCGTCGAGAGAGGACTTTACTTTTCAATTGCCTACTCAGTCCGAAGTAGCACCTGTTGGCAAGAGTAATCCTGCGTTGGATTTCCAGGCTGACATTGTTGGTGGTGTTTAAGCTGGTTCCAAGATAGACGAAATTATCTACAACTTCAAAGTTATGACTGTCAACAGTGACGTGGGAGCCAAGTCGCGAGTGCGACGACTGTTTGTTTGATGACAGGAGATATTTCGTCTTGCCCTCGTTCACTGCCAGACCCACTTGTGTTGCTTCCTTGTTAAGTCTGGAGAAAGCAGAACTAACGGCGCGGGTGTTGAGGCCGATTATATCAATATCATCGGCATACGCTAGTAGCTGTACACTCTTATAAAAGATTGTACCTGCTCGATTCAGTTCTGCAGCTCGAATAATTTTCTCCAGAAGAAGATTGAAAAAGTCGCACGATAGGGAGTCGCCTTGTCTGAAACCTCGTTTGGTATCGAACGGCTCGGAGAGGTCCTTCCCGATCCTGACGGAGCCTTGAGTGTTGCTCAGCGTCAGTTTACACAGCCGTATTAGTTTTGCGGGGATACCAAATTCAGACATCGCGGCATAGAGGCAGCTCCTTTTCGTGCTGTCGAAAGCAGCTTTGAAATCGACGAAGAGGTGGTGTGTGTCGATTCTCCTTTCACGGGTCTTTTCCAAAATTTAGCGCATCGTGAATATCTGGTCGGTTGTTGATTTGCCAGGTCTAAAGCCACACTGATAAGGTCCAATCAGTTTGTTGACGGTGGGCTTTAATCTTTCACACAATACGCTCGACAGAACCTTATATGCGATGTTGAGGAGGCTAATCCCACGGTAGTTGGCGCAGATTGTGGGGTCTCCTTTTTTATGTATTGGGCATAGCACACTTAAATTCCAATCGTTGGGCATGCTTTCGTCCGACCATATTTTACAAAGAAGCTGATGCATGCTCCTTACCAGTTCTTCGCCGCCGTGTTTGAATAGCTCGGCCGGCAATCCGTCGGCCCCTGCCGCTTTGTTGTTCTTCAGGCGGGCAATTGCTATTCGAACCTCTTCATGGTCGGGCAATGGAACGTCTGCTCCATCGTCATCGATTGGGGAAGCGGGTTCGCCTTCTCCTGGCGTTGTACGTTCACTGCCATTCAGCAGGCTGGAGAAGTGTTCCCTCCATAATTTAAGTATGCTTTGGGCATCGGTGACTAGATCACCTTTGGGGGTTCTACAAGATTATGCTCTGGTCTTGAAACCTTCTGTAAGTCGCCGCATCTTTTCGTAGAATTTTCGAGCATTACCCCTGTCGGCCAGCTTATCAAGCTCTTCGTACTCACGCATTTCGGCCTCTTTCTTTTTCTGTCTACAAATGCGTCTTGCTTCCCTCTTCAACTCTCGGTATCTATCCCATCCCGCACGTGTTGTGGTCGATCGTAACGTTGCGAGGTAGGCAGCCTGTTTTCTCTCCGCTGCGACACGGCACTCCTCGTGTACCAGCTGTTCTTTTGCATTTTCCGAAAACCAATGGTTTGGTTGCAGCTGTACACAGTTCCCTTATACCGAGTTGTTGAAGAGTGCTCTCAGAGAGCAGGAGTGCAAGCCGAGTAGAAAATCGTTCGGCTGTCTGTTGTGATTGCAGCTTCTCGACGTCGAACCTTCCTTGTGTTTGTTGGTGTGCGTTTTCCTAAATATGTTAAACGAATAATTTAAAGCATCTCGATATCGATAGATAAATGTGTATATATAAGAAAATCGACTTTTTACCTAAATATAAGATCACGAAACTCTTCTACCTGCACTGTCGTTATGCCGCCATGGCTTTATATCACCTTCATTACGCTAAAGAAGGTTAATTAACTTAAATATGTTAAACTAATGATTTGAAGCATTTCGATATCGATTGCTAAGTGCGTATATACAACAAAATCGACTTTATACCTAAATATAAGATTACGGAATTTTTCTAAATGCACTGTCGTTATGCCGCCATGGCTTTATATCACCTTCATTACGTTAAAGAAGTTTAACTAACATAAATATGTTAAACTAATGATTTGAAGATTTTCGATATCGATGGCTAAATGTGTAAATACAAAAAATCGACTTTATACCCAAATATAAGATTACGGAATTTTTTTAAATGCACTGTCGTTATGCCGCCATGGCTTTATATCACCTTCATTACGTTTAAAAAAGTTTTAATAACTAAATATGTTAAACTAATGATTTGAAG
>JAPZAG010000228.1:0-19000 GCA_027475135.1 Bactrocera correcta | reverse complement strand
TCCGTAAGCTTATATTTAGGTATAAAGTCGATTTTGTTGTATATACACATTAAGCAATCGAAATCGAAATGCTTCAAATCACCTTAATCTTACTGAAGTCTACAAAATCCTTAAAGGCATAATGGCAGTGCATTAAGAAGAATTACGTAATTTTATATTTAGGTTTAAAGTCGATTTTCTTGTATATACACATTTAGCAATCGATATTGAAATGCTTCAAATGAGTAGTTTAACTTATTTAAGTAAATAAAGCTTCTTTATCTTACTGAAGTCTACAAACGCCTTAACGGCATGACGGCAAAGCATTTAGAAGAATCACGTAATCTTATATTTAGGTATAAAGTCGATTTTCTTGTATATACTCATTTAGCAATCGATATCGAAATGCTTCAAATCATTAGTTTAACATATTTAAGTTAACAAACCTACTTTAACGCACTGAATTTAACACAAAGCCATGGCGGCATAACGGCAGTGCAATTAGAAGAATTCCGTAATCTTTTATTTAGCTATAAATTTGATTTTTTTGTATATACACATTTAGCAATCGATATCGAAATGGTTCAAATCATTAGTTCAACATATTTAAGTTAATTAACCTTCTTTATCTTACTGAAGTTAACATAAAGCCATAACGGCAGAACGGCAGTGCATTTAGAATAATTCCGTTATCATATATTTAGGTATAAAGTCGATTTTCTTGTATATACACATTTAGCAATCGATATCGAAATGATTCAAATCATTAGTTTAACTTGTTTAAGTTAATTAACCTTCTTTAACGAATTGAAGTTGACATAAAGCCATGGCGGCATAACGGCAGTGCACTTAGAAGAATTCCGTAATCTTATATTTAGGTATAAAGTCGATTTTGTTGTACATACACATTTAGCAATCGATATCGAGATGCCTCAACCCATTAGTTTAACATATTAAAGTTAATAAACCTTCTTTAACGAACTGAAGTTGGCATAAAGCCCTGGCGGCATAACGATAGTGCATTTAGGAGAATTCCGTAATGTTATATTTAGGTGTAAAGTCGATTTTCTTGTATTTGCATATTTAGCAATCGATATCGAAATGCTTCAAATCATTAGTTTAACATATTTAAGTTAATTAACCTTCTTTAACGTATTGAAGGTGATATAAAGCCATGGCGGCATAACGGCAGTGCATTTAGAAGAATTCCGTAATCTTATTCCGCAATCGATATCGAAATGCTTCAAATCATTAGTTTAACATATTTTAGTTAATAAACTTTTTTTAGCTTACTGAAGTCTACAAAAGCCTTAACGGCATAACGGCAGTGCATTCAGAGAAAGTCCGTTATCATATATTTAGGTATAAAGTCGATTTTCTTGTATATATGCATTAAGCAATCGATTTCGAAATGCTTCAAATAACTGGTGTAACATATTTAAGTTAATAAACCTTCTTTAACGAACAGAAATTAACATAAAGCCATAACTGCATAACGGCAGTGCATTTAGAAGAACTCCGTAATCGTATATTAAGGTATAAAGTCGATTTTCTTGTATATACACATTTAGCAATCGATATCGAAATGCCACAAATCATTAGTTTAACATATTTAAGTTGATTAACCCTCTTTATCTTACTGAAGTCTACAAACGCCTTAACGGCATAACGGCAAAGCATTTAGAAGAATTACGTAATCTTATATTTAGGTATAAAGTCGATTTTCTTGAATATACTCATTTAGCAATCGATATCGAAATGCTTCAAATCATTAGTTTAACATATTTAAGTTAATTAACCTTCTTTATCTTACTGAAGTTAACATAAAGCCATACGGCATAACGGCAGTGCATTTAGAAGAATTCCGTTATCATATATTTAGGTATAAAGTCGATTTTCTTGTATATACACATTTAGCAATCGATATCGAAATGCTTCCAATCATTAGTTTAACATATTTAAGTTAATTAACCTTCTTTAACGTATTGAAGTGGATATAAAGCCATGGCGGCATAACGGCAGTACATTTGGAAGAATTCCGTAATCTTATATTTAGGTATAAAGAAGATTTTCTTGTATATATGCATTCAGCAATCGATTTCGAAATGCTTCAAATAACTGGTTTAACATATTTATGTTAATAAACCTTCTTTAACGAACAGATGTTAACATAAAACCACAACAGCATAACGGCAGTGCATTTAGAAGAATTCCGTAATCTTATAGTTAGGTATAAATTCGATTTTGTTGTATATATGCATTTAGCAATCGATTTCGAAAATCTTCAAATCATTAGTTTAACATATTTAAGTTAATAAAGCTTCTTTAACGCACTGAAGTTAACATAAAGCCATAACGGCAAAACGGCAGTGCATTTAGAAGAATTCCGTTATCATATATTTAGGTATAAATTCGATTTTGTTGTATATACACATTTAGAAATCGATATCGAAATGCTTCAAATCATTAGTTTAACATATTTAAGTTAATTAACCTTCTTTAACGTATTGAAGGTGATAAAAAGCCTTGGCGGCATAACGACAGTACATTTGGAAGAATTCCGTAATCTTATATTTAGGTATAAAGTCGATTTTGTTGTATATACACGTTTAGCAATCGATATCGAAATGCTTCAAATCAGTAGTTTAACATATTTAAGTAAATAAAGCTTCTTTAACGCACTGAAGTTAACATAAAGCCATGGCGGCATAACGGCCGTGCATGTAGAAGAATTCCGTAATCTTATATTTAGGTATAAAGGCGATTTTCTTGTATATACTCATTTAGCAATCGATATCGAAATACTTCAAATCATTAGTTTTACATATGTTAGTTAATTTACCTTCTTTATCTTACTGAACTTTACATAATGCCATAACGGTATAACGGCAGCGCATTTGGAAGAATTCCGTAATCTTATGTTTAGGTATAAAGTCGATTTTTTTGTATATACACATTTAGCAATCGATATCGAAATACTTCAAATCAGTAGTTTAACATATTTAAGTAAATAAAGCTTCTTTAACGCACTGAAGTTAACATAAAGCCATGGCGGCATAACGGCCGTGCATGTAGAATAATTCCGTAATCTTATATTTAGGTATAAAGTTGATTTTGTTGTATATACGCATATAGCAATCGATATCGAAATGCTTCAAATCCTTAGTTTAACATATTTAAGTTAATTAACATTCTTTAACGTATTGAAGGTGATAAAAAGCCATGGCGGCATAACGACAATACATTTGGAAGAATTCCGTAACCTTATATTTAGGTATAAAAAAGATTTTCTTGTATATATGCATTTAGCAATCGATTTCGAAAATCTTCAAATCATTAGTTTAACATATTTTATCTAATTAACCCCCTTTATCTTTCTGAAGTCTACAAAAGCCTTAACGGCATAACGCCAGTGCATTTAGAAGAACTCCGTAATCTTATATTTAGGTATAAAGTCGATTTTCTTGTATATACACATTTAGCAATCGATATCGAAATGTCTCAAATCATAAGTTTAACATATTTAATTTAAATTTAAACCCCTTCTTTATTTTATTGAAGTCTGTAAAACGCCATGGCGGCATAACGGCAGTACATTTGGAAGAATTCCGTAATCTTATATTTAGGTATAAAGAAGATTTTCTTGTATATATGCATTCAGCAATCGATTTCGAAATGCTTCAAATAACTGGTTTAACATATTTATGTTAATAAACCTTCTTTAACGAACAGATGTTAACATAAAACCACAACGGCATAACGGCAGTGCATTTAGAAGAATTCCGTAATCTTATAGTTAGGTATAAATTCGATTTTGTTGTATATATGCATTTAGCAATCGATTTCGAAAATCTTCAAATCATTAGTTTAACATATTTAAGTTAATAAAGCTTCTTTAACGCACTGAAGTTAACATAAAGCCATAACGGCAAAACGGCAGTGCATTTAGAAGAATTCCGTTATCATATATTTAGGTATAAATTCGATTTTGTTGTATATACACATTTAGAAATCGATATCGAAATGCTTCAAATCATTAGTTTAACATATTTAAGTTAATTAACCTTCTTTAACGTATTGAAGGTGATAAAAAGCCTTGGCGGCATAACGACAGTACATTTGGAAGAATTCCGTAATCTTATATTTAGGTATAAAGTCGATTTTGTTGTATATACACGTTTAGCAATCGATATCGAAATGCTTCAAATCAGTAGTTTAACATATTTAAGTAAATAAAGCTTCTTTAACGCACTGAAGTTAACATAAAGCCATGGCGGCATAACGGCCGTGCATGTAGAAGAATTCCGTAATCTTATATTTAGGTATAAAGGCGATTTTCTTGTATATACTCATTTAGCAATCGATATCGAAATACTTCAAATCATTAGTTTTACATATGTTAGTTAATTTACCTTCTTTATCTTACTGAACTTTACATAATGCCATAACGGTATAACGGCAGCGCATTTGGAAGAATTCCGTAATCTTATGTTTAGGTATAAAGTCGATTTTTTGTATATACACATTTAGCAATCGATATCGAAATGCTTCAAATCAGTAGTTTAACATATTTAAGTAAATAAAGCTTCTTTAACGCACTGAAGTTAACATAAAGCCATGGCGGCATAACGGCCGTGCATGTAGAAGAATTCCGTAATCTTATATTTAGGTATAAAGTTGATTTTGTTGTATATACGCATATAGCAATCGATATCGAAATGCTTCAAATCCTTAGTTTAACATATTTAAGTTAATTAACATTCTTTAACGTATTGAAGGTGATAAAAAGCCATGGCGGCATAACGACAATACATTTGGAAGAATTCCGTAACCTTATATTTAGGTATAAAAAAGATTTTCTTGTATATATGCATTTAGCAATCGATTTCGAAAATCTTCAAATCATTAGTTTAACATATTTTATCTAATTAACCCCCTTTATCTTTCTGAAGTCTACAAAAGCCTTAACGGCATAACGCCAGTGCATTTAGAAGAACTCCGTAATCTTATATTTAGGTATAAAGTCGATTTTCTTGTATATACACATTTAGCAATCGATATCGAAATGTCTCAAATCATAAGTTTAACATATTTAAGTTAATTAACCCTCTTTATTTTACTGAAGTCTGTAAACGCCTTAACGGCATAACGGCAAAGCTTTTAGAAGAATCACGTAAAATTATATTTAGGTATAAAGTCGATTTTGTTGTATATACTCATTTAGCAATCGATATCGAAATGCTTCAAGTCATTAGTTTAACATATTTAAGTTAATTAACCTTCTTTAACGCACTGAAGTTAACACAAAGCCATGGCGGCATAACGGCAATGCATTAAGAGAAGAATTCCGTAATCTTTTATTTAGCTATAAATTCGATTTTTTTGTATATACACATTTAGCAATCGATATCTAAATGCTTCAAATCATTTGTTTAACATATTTAAGTTAATTAACCTTTTTTAACGTATTGAAGTTGATATAAACCCATGGCAGCATAACGACAGTACATTCGGAAGAATTCCGTAATCTTATATTTAGGTATAAAGTCAATTTTCTTGTATATATGCATTAAGCAATCGATTTCGAAATGCTTCAAATAACTGGTTTAACATATTTAAGTTAATAAACCTTCTTTAACTAACTGAAGTTAACATAATGCCATAAAGGTATAACGTCAGTGCATTTGGAAGAATTCTGTGAACTTATATTTAGGTATAAAGTCGATTTTGTTGTATATATGCATTTAGCAAACCATTTCGAAAATCTTCAAATCATTAGTTTAACATATTTAAGTTAATATAGCTTCTTTAACGCACTGAAGTTAACATTAAGCCATGGCGGCATAACGGCAGTGCATTTAGAAGAATTCCGTAAGCTTATATTTAGGTATAAAGTCGATTTTGTTGTATATATACATTTACCAATAGATATCGAAATGCTTCAAATCATTGGTTTAACATATTTAAGTTAATTAACCTTCTTTAACGAATTGAAGTTGATATAAAGCCATGGCGGCATGACGACAGTACATTTGGAAGAATTCCGTAATCTTTTATTTAGGTATAAAGAAGATTTTCTTGTATATAAGCATTTAGCAATCGAGTTCGAATTGCTTCACATAACTGGTTTAACACATTTAAGTTAATAAACCTTCTTTAACGAACAGAAGTTAACATAAAGCTACAACGGCATAACGGCAGTGCATTTAGAAGAATTCCGTAATCTTATATTTAGGTGTAAAGTCGATTTTCTTGTATTTACATATTTAGCAATCGATATCGAAATGCTTCAAATCATTAGTTTAACATATTTAAGTTAATTAACCTTCTTTAACGTATTGAAGGTGATATAAAGCCATGGCGGCATAACGGCAGTGCATTTAGAAGAATTCCGTAATCTTATATTTAGGTATAAAGTCGATTTTGTTGTACATACACATTTAGCAATCGATATCGAGATGCCTCAACCCATTAGTTTAACATATTAAAGTTAATAAACCTTCTTTAACGAACTGAAGTTGGCATAAAGCCCTGGCGGCATAACGATAGTGCATTTAGGAGAATTCCGTAATGTTATATTTAGGTGTAAAGTCGATTTTCTTGTATTTGCATATTTAGCAATCGATATCGAAATGCTTCAAATCATTAGTTTAACATATTTAAGTTAATTAACCTTCTTTAACGTATTGAAGGTGATATAAAGCCATGGCGGCATAACGGCAGTGCATTTAGAAGAATTCCGTAATCTTATTCCGCAATCGATATCGAAATGCTTCAAATCATTAGTTTAACATATTTTAGTTAATAAACTTTTTTTAGCTTACTGAAGTCTACAAAAGCCTTAACGGCATAACGGCAGTGCATTCAGAGAAAGTCCGTTATCATATATTTAGGTATAAAGTCGATTTTCTTGTATATATGCATTAAGCAATCGATTTCGAAATGCTTCAAATAACTGGTGTAACATATTTAAGTTAATAAACCTTCTTTAACGAACAGAAATTAACATAAAGCCATAACTGCATAACGGCAGTGCATTTAGAAGAACTCCGTAATCGTATATTAAGGTATAAAGTCGATTTTCTTGTATATACACATTTAGCAATCGATATCGAAATGCCACAAATCATTAGTTTAACATATTTAAGTTGATTAACCCTCTTTATCTTACTGAAGTCTACAAACGCCTTAACGGCATAACGGCAAAGCATTTAGAAGAATTACGTAATCTTATATTTAGGTATAAAGTCGATTTTCTTGAATATACTCATTTAGCAATCGATATCGAAATGCTTCAAATCATTAGTTTAACATATTTAAGTTAATTAACCTTCTTTATCTTACTGAAGTTAACATAAAGCCATACGGCATAACGGCAGTGCATTTAGAAGAATTCCGTTATCATATATTTAGGTATAAAGTCGATTTTCTTGTATATACACATTTAGCAATCGATATCGAAATGCTTCCAATCATTAGTTTAACATATTTAAGTTAATTAACCTTCTTTAACGTATTGAAGTGGATATAAAGCCATGGCGGCATAACGGCAGTACATTTGGAAGAATTCCGTAATCTTATATTTAGGTATAAAGAAGATTTTCTTGTATATATGCATTCAGCAATCGATTTCGAAATGCTTCAAATAACTGGTTTAACATATTTATGTTAATAAACCTTCTTTAACGAACAGATGTTAACATAAAACCACAACGGCATAACGGCAGTGCATTTAGAAGAATTCCGTAATCTTATAGTTAGGTATAAATTCGATTTTGTTGTATATATGCATTTAGCAATCGATTTCGAAATCTTCAAATCATTAGTTTAACATATTTAAGTTAATAAAGCTTCTTTAACGCACTGAAGTTAACATAAATCCATGGCGGCATAACGGCAGTGCATTTAGAAGAATTCCGTAAGCTTATATTTAGGTATAAAATCGATTTTGTTGTATATACACATTTAGCAATCGATATCGAAATGCTTCAAATCATTAGTTTAACATATTTAAGTCAATGAACCTTCTTTATCTTATTGAAGTTAACATAAAGCCATAACGGCAAAACGGCAGTGCATTTAGAAGAATTCCGTTATCATATATTTAGGTATAAATTCGATTTTGTTGTATATACACATTTAGAAATCGATATCGAAATGCTTCAAATCATTAGTTTAACATATTTAAGTTAATTAACCTTCTTTAACGTATTGAAGGTGATAAAAAGCCTTGGCGGCATAACGACAGTACATTTGGAAGAATTCCGTAATCTTATATTTAGGTATAAAGTCGATTTTGTTGTATATACACGTTTAGCAATCGATATCGAAATGCTTCAAATCAGTAGTTTAACATATTTAAGTAAATAAAGCTTCTTTAACGCACTGAAGTTAACATAAAGCCATGGCGGCATAACGGCCGTGCATGTAGAAGAATTCCGTAATCTTATATTTAGGTATAAAGGCGATTTTCTTGTATATACTCATTTAGCAATCGATATCGAAATACTTCAAATCATTAGTTTTACATATGTTAGTTAATTTACCTTCTTTATCTTACTGAACTTTACATAATGCCATAACGGTATAACGGCAGCGCATTTGGAAGAATTCCGTAATCTTATGTTTAGGTATAAAGTCGATTTTGTTGTATATACACATTTAGCAATCGATATCGAAATGCTTCAAATCAGTAGTTTAACATATTTAAGTAAATAAAGCTTCTTTAACGCACTGAAGTTAACATAAAGCCATGGCGGCATAACGGCCGTGCATGTAGAAGAATTCCGTAATCTTATATTTAGGTATAAAGTTGATTTTGTTGTATATACGCATATAGCAATCGATATCGAAATGCTTCAAATCCTTAGTTTAACATATTTAAGTTAATTAACATTCTTTAACGTATTGAAGGTGATAAAAAGCCATGGCGGCATAACGACAATACATTTGGAAGAATTCCGTAACCTTATATTTAGGTATAAAAAAGATTTTCTTGTATATATGCATTTAGCAATCGATTTCGAAAATCTTCAAATCATTAGTTTAACATATTTTATCTAATTAACCCCCTTTATCTTTCTGAAGTCTACAAAAGCCTTAACGGCATAACGCCAGTGCATTTAGAAGAACTCCGTAATCTTATATTTAGGTATAAAGTCGATTTTCTTGTATATACACATTTAGCAATCGATATCGAAATGTCTCAAATCATAAGTTTAACATATTTAAGTTAATTAACCCTCTTTATTTTACTGAAGTCTGTAAACGCCTTAACGGCATAACGGCAAAGCTTTTAGAAGAATCACGTAAAATTATATTTAGGTATAAAGTCGATTTTGTTGTATCGGGTGATTTTTTTGAGGTTAGGATTTTCATGCAGTAGTATTTGACAGATCACGTGGGATGTCAGACATGGTGTCAAAGAGAAAGATGCTCAGTATGCTTTGACATTTCATCATGAATAGACTTACTAACGAGCAACGCTTGCAAATCATTGAATTTTATTACCAAAATCAGTGTTCGGTTCGAAATGTGTTTCGCGTCCGTGTCCGATGAGCGATGAGGCTCATTTCTGGTTGAATGGCTACGTAAATAAGCAAAATTGCCGCATTTGGGGTGAAGAGCAACCAGAAGCCGTTCAAGAACTGCCCATGCATCCCGAAAAATGCACTGTTTGGTGTGGTTTGTACGCTGGTGGAATCATTGGACCGTATTTTTTCAAAGATGCTGTTGGACGCAACGTTACGGTGAATGGCGATCGCTATCGTTCGATGCTAACAAACTTTTTGTTGCCAAAAATGGAAGAACTGAACTTGGTTGACATGTGGTTTCAACAAGATGGCGCTACATGCCACACAGCTCGCGATTCTATGGCCATTTTGAGGGAAAACTTCGGACAACAATTCATCTCAAGAAATGGACCCGTAAGTTGGCCACCAAGATCATGCGATTTAACGCCTTTAGACTATTTTTTGTGGGGCTACGTCAAGTCTAAAGTCTACAGAAATAAGCCAGCAACTATTCCAGCTTTGGAAGACAACATTTCCGAAGAAATTCGGGCTATTCCGGCCGAAATGCTCGAAAAAGTTGCCCAAAATTGGACTTTCCGAATGGACCACCTAAGACGCAGCCGCGGTCAACATTTAAATGAAATTATCTTCAAAAAGTAAATGTCATGAACCAATCTAACGTTTCAAATAAAGAACCGATGAGATTTTGCAAATTTTATGCGTTTTTTTTTTTAAAAAAGTTATCAAGCTCTTAAAAAATCACCCTATATATACTCATTTAGCAATCGATATCGAAATGCTTCAAGTCATTAGTTTAACATATTTAAGTTAATTAACCTTCTTTAACGCACTGAAGTTAACACAAAGCCATGGCGGCATAACGGCAATGCATTAAGAGAAGAATTCCGTAATCTTTTATTTAGCTATAAATTCGATTTTTTTGTATATACACATTTAGCAATCGATATCTAAATGCTTCAAATCATTTGTTTAACATATTTAAGTTAATTAACCTTTTTTAACGTATTGAAGTTGATATAAACCCATGGCAGCATAACGACAGTACATTCGGAAGAATTCCGTAATCTTATATTTAGGTATAAAGTCAATTTTCTTGTATATATGCATTAAGCAATCGATTTCGAAATGCTTCAAATAACTGGTTTAACATATTTAAGTTAATAAACCTTCTTTAACTAACTGAAGTTAACATAATGCCATAAAGGTATAACGTCAGTGCATTTGGAAGAATTCTGTGAACTTATATTTAGGTATAAAGTCGATTTTGTTGTATATATGCATTTAGCAAACCATTTCGAAAATCTTCAAATCATTAGTTTAACATATTTAAGTTAATATAGCTTCTTTAACGCACTGAAGTTAACATTAAGCCATGGCGGCATAACGGCAGTGCATTTAGAAGAATTCCGTAAGCTTATATTTAGGTATAAAGTCGATTTTGTTGTATATATACATTTACCAATAGATATCGAAATGCTTCAAATCATTGGTTTAACATATTTAAGTTAATTAACCTTCTTTAACGTATTGAAGTTGATATAAAGCCATGGCGGCATGACGACAGTACATTTGGAAGAATTCCGTAATCTTTTATTTAGGTATAAAGAAGATTTTCTTGTATATAAGCATTTAGCAATCGAGTTCGAATTGCTTCACATAACTGGTTTAACACATTTAAGTTAATAAACCTTCTTTAACGAACAGAAGTTAACATAAAGCTACAACGGCATAACGGCAGTGCATTTAGAAGAATTCCGTAATCTTATATTTAGGTGTAAAGTCGATTTTCTTGTATTTACATATTTAGCAATCGATATGGGAATGCTTCAAATCATTAGTTTAACATATTTAAGTTAATTAACCTTCTTTAACTTATTAAAGGTTGACATAAAGCCATGGCGGCATAACGGCAGTGCATTTAGAAGAATTCCGTAATCTTATATTTAGGTTTAAAGTCGATTTTCTTAAATTTACATATTTAGCAATCGATATCGGAATGCTTCAAATCATTAGTTTAACATATTTTATTTAAAAAAATTTTTTTTTAAAGCTTATTAAAGGTTACATAAAGCCATGGCGGTATAACGGCAGTGCATTTAGAAGAATTCCGTAATCTTATATTTAGGTTTTAAATTCGATTTTTTTTATATACACATTTAGCAATCGATATCGAAATGCTTCAAATCATTAGTTTAACATATTTAAGTTAATTAACCTTCTTTATCTTACTGAGGTTAACATAAATCCTTAACGGCATAACGGCAGTGCATTCAGAGAAATTCCGTTATCATATATTTAGGTATAAAGTCGATTTTCTTGTATATATGCATTAAGCAATCGATTTCAAAATGCTTCAAATAACTGGTGTAACATATTTAAGTTAATAAACCTTCTTTAACGAACTGAAGTTGGCATAAAGCCATGGCGGCATAACGGCAGTGCATTTAGAAGAAATCCGTAATTTTATACTTAGGTATAAAGTCGATTTTGTTGTATATACACATTTAGCAATCGATAACGAAATGCCTTAAATTATTAGTTTAACATATTTTAGTTAATTAACCTTCTTTATCTTACTGAACTTCACATAATGCCATAACGGTATAACGGCAGCGCATTTGAAAGAATTCCGTAATGCTATGTTTAGGTGTAACGTCGATTTTGTTGTATATAAACATTTAGCAATCGATATCGAGATGCTTCAACCCATAAGTTTAACATATTTAAGTTAGTAAACCTTCTTTAACGCACTGAAGTTAACATAAAGCCATGGCGGCATAAAGGCAGTGCATTTAGAAGAATTCCGTAAGCTTATATTTAGGTATAAATTCGATTTTGTTGTATACACACATTTAGCAATAGATATCGAAATGCTTCCAATCATTAGTTTAACATATTTAAGTTAATTAACCTTCTTTAACGTATTGAAGTTGATATAAAGCCATGGCGGCATAACGACAGTACATTTGGAAGAATTCCGTAATCTTATATTTAGGTATAAAGAAGATTTTCTTGTATACATGCATTTAGCAATCGATTTCGAAATGCTTCAAATAACTGGTTTAACATATTTAAGTTAATAAGCCTTCTTTAACTAACTGAAGTTAACATAACGCCATAAAGGTATAACGGCAGTGCATTTGGAAGAATTCCGTGAACTTATATTTAGGTATAAAGTCGATTTTGTTGTGTATATGCATTTAGCAAACGATTTCGAAAATCTTCAAACCATTAGTTTAACATATTTAAGTTAATAAAGCTTCTTTAACGCACTGAAGTTAACATAAAGCCATGGCGGCATAAAGGCAGTGCATTTAGAAGAATTCCGTAATCTTATATTTAGGAATAAAGGCGATTTTCGTGTATATACACATTTAGCAATAGATATCGAAAATCTTCAAACCATTAGTTTAACATATTTAAGTTAATTAACCTTCTTTAACGTATTGAAGGTGATAAAAAGCCTTGGCGGCATAACGACAGTACATTTGGAAGAATTCCGTAATCTTATATTTAGGTATAAAAAAGATTTTCTTGTATATATGCATTTAGCAATCGATATCGAAATGCTTCAAATCATTAGTTCAACATATTTAAGTTAATTAACCTTCTTTAACGTATTGAAGGTGATATAAAGCCATGGCGGCATAACGACAGTACATTTGGAAGAATGCCGTAATCTTATATTTAGGTATAAAGAAGATTTTCTTGTATATACTCATTTAGCAATCGATATCGAAATGCTTCAAATCATTAGTTTAACATATGTTAGTTAATTAACCTTCTTTATCTTACTGAACTTCACATAATGCCATAACGGTATAACGGCAGCGCATTTGGAAGAATTCCGTAATCTTATGTTTAGGTATAAAGTCGATTTTGTTGTATATACACGTTTAGCAATCGATATCGAAATGCTTCAAATCAGTAGTTTAACATATTTAAGTAAATAAAGCTTCTTTAACGCACTGAAGTTAACATAAAGCCATGGCGGCATAACGGCCGTGCATGTAGAAGAATTCCGTAATCTTATATTTAGGTATAAAGGCGATTTTCTTGTATATACTCATTTAGCAATCGATATCGAAATACTTCAAATCATTAGTTTTACATATGTTAGTTAATTAACCTTCTTTATCTTACTGAACTTTACATAAAGCCATAACGGTATAACGGCAGCGCATTTGGAAGAATTCCGTAATCTTATGTTTAGGTATAAAGTCGATTTTGTTGTATATACACATTTAGCAATCGATATCGAAATGCTTTAAATCAGTAGTTTAACATATTTAAGTAAATAAAGCTTCTTTAACGCACTGAAGTTAACATAAAGCCATGGCGGCATAACGGCCGTGCATGTAGAAGAATTCCGTAATCTTATATTTAGGTATAAAGTTGATTTTGTTGTATATACGCATATAGCAATCGATATCGAAATGCTTCAAATCCTTAGTTTAACATTTTTAAAGTTAATTAACCTTCTTTTACGTATTGAAGGTGATAAAAAGCCATGGGGGCATAACGACAATACATTTGGAAGAATTCCGTAACCTTATATTTAGGTATAAAAAAGATTTTCTTGTATATATGCATTTAGCAATCGATTTCGAAAATCTTCAAATCATTAGTTTAACATATTTTATCTAATTAACCCCCTTTATCTTTCTGAAGTCTACAAAAGATTTAACGGCATAACGCCAGTGCATTTAGAAGAACTCCGTAATCTTATATTTAGGTATAAAGTCGATTTTCTTGTATATACACATTTAGCAATCGATATCGAAATGTCTCAAATCATAAGTTTAACATATTTAAGTTAATTAACCCTCTTTATTTTACTGAAGTCTATAAACGCCTTAACGGCATAACGGCAAAGCATTTAGAAGAATCACGTAAAAGTATATTTAGGTATAAAGTCGATTTTCTTGTATATACTCATTTAGCAATCGATATCGAAATGCTTCAAGTCATTAGTTTAACATATTTAAGTTAATTAACCTTCTTTAACGCACTGAAGTTAACACAAAGCCATGGCGGCATAACGGCAATGCATTAAGAGAAGAATTCCGTAATCTTTTATTTAGCTATAAATTCGATTTTTTTGTATATACACATTTAGCAATCGATATCTAAATGCTTCAAATCATTTGTTTAACATATTTAAGTTAATTAACCTTTTTTAACGTATTGAAGTTGATATAAAGCCATGGCAGCATAACGACAGTACATTCGGAAGAATTCCGTAATCTTATATTTAGGTATAAAGTCAATTTTCTTGTATATATGCATTAAGCAATCGATTTCGAAATGCTTCAAATAACTGGTTTAACATATTTAAGTTAATAAACCTTATTTAACTAACTGAAGTTAACATAATGCCATAAACTTATAACGTCAGTGCATTTGGAAGAATTCTGTGAACTTATATTTAGGTATAAAGTCGATTTTGTTGTATATATGCATTTAGCAAACCATTTCGAAAATCTTCAAATCATTAGTTTAACATATTTAAGTTAATATAGCTTCTTTAACGCACTGAAGTTAACATTAAGCCATGGCGGCATAACGGCAGTGCATTTAGAAGAATTCCGTAAGCTTATATTTAGGTATAAAGTCGATTTTGTTGTATATATACATTTAGCAATAGATATCGAAATGCTTCAAATCATTAGTTTAACATATTTAAGTTAATTAACCTTCTTTAACGAATTGAAGTTGATATAAAGCCATGGCGGCATGACGACAGTACATTTGGAAGAATTCCGTAATCTTTTATTTAGGTATAAAGAAGATTTTCTTGTATATAAGCATTTAGCAATCGATTTCGAATTGCTTCACATAACTGGTTTAACACATTTAAGTTAATAAACCTTCTTTAACGAACAGAAGTTAACATAAAGCTACAACGGCATAACGGCAGTGCATTTAGAAGAATTCCGTAATATTATGTTTAGGTATAAAGTCGATTTTGTTGTATATACACATTTAGCAATCGATGTCGAGATGCTTCAACCCATTAGTTTAACATATTTAAGTTAATAAACCTTCTTTAACGCACTGAAGTTGGCATAAAGGCCTGGCGGCATAACGATAGTGCATTTAGGAGAATTCCGTAATCTTATATTTAGGTGTAAAGTCGATTTTCTTGTATTTACATATTTAGCAATCGATATCGGAATGCTTCAAATCATTAGTTTAACATATTTAAGTTAATTAACCTCCTATAACTTATTGAGGTTGACATAAAGCCATGGCGGCATAACGGCAGTGCATTTAGAAGAATTCCGTAATCTTATATTTAGGTTTAAAGTCGATTTTCTTAAATTTACACAATAAGCAATCGATATCGAAATGCTTCAAATCATTAGTTTAACATATTTTATTTAATAAATTTTTTTTAGCTTACTGAAGTCTACATAAAGCCATGGCGGTATAACGGCAGTGCATGTAGAAGAATTCCGTAATCTTATATTTAGGTATAAATTCGATTTTCTTGTATATACACATTTAGCAATCGATATCGAAATGCTTCAAATCATTAGTTTAACATATTTAAGTTAATTAACCTTCTTTATCTTACTGAGGTTAACATAAATCCTTAACGGCATAACGGCAGTGCATTCAGAGAAATTCCGTTATCATATATTTAGGTATAAAGTCGATTTTCTTGTATATATGCATTAAGCAATCGATTTCAAAATGCTTCAAATAACTGGTGTAACATATTTAAGTTAATAAACCTTCTTTAACGAACTGAAGTTGGCATAAAGCCATGGCGGCATAACGGCAGTGCATTTAGAAGAAATCCGTAATCTTATACTTAGGTATAAAGTCGATTTTGTTGTATATACACATTTAGCAATCGATAACGAAATGCCTTAAATTATTAGTTTAACATATTTTAGTTAATTAACCTTCTTTATCTTACTGAACTTCACATAATGCCATAACGGTATAACGGCAGCGCATTTGAAAGAATTCCGTAATGCTATGTTTAGGTGTAACGTCGATTTTGTTGTATATAAACATTTAGCAATCGATATCGAGATGCTTCAACCCATAAGTTTAACATATTTAAGTTAGTAAACCTTCTTTAACGCACTGAAGTTAACATAAAGCCATGGCGGCATAAAGGCAGTGCATTTAGAAGAATTCCGTAAGCTTATATTTAGGTATAAATTCGATTTTGTTGTATATACACATTTAGCAATAGATATCGAAATGCTTCCAATCATTAGTTTAACATATTTAAGTTAATTAACCTTCTTTAACGTATTGAAGTTGATATAAAGCCATGGCGGCATAACGACAGTACATTTGGAAGAATTCCGTAATCTTATATTTAGGTATAAAGAAGATTTTCTTGTATACATGCATTTAGCAATCGATTTCGAAATGCTTCAAATAACTGGTTTAACATATTTAAGTTAATAAGCCTTCTTTAACTAACTGAAGTTAACATAACGCCATAAAGGTATAACGGCAGTGCATTTGGAAGAATTCCGTGAACTTATATTTAGGTATAAAGTCGATTTTGTTGTGTATATGCATTTAGCAAACGATTTCGAAAATCTTCAAACCATTAGTTTAACATATTTAAGTTAATAAAGCTTCTTTAACGCACTGAAGTTAACATAAAGCCATGGCGGCATAAAGGCAGTGCATTTAGAAGAATTCCGTAATCTTATATTTAGGAATAAAGGCGATTTTCGTGTATATACACATTTAGCAATAGATATCGAAAATCTTCAAACCATTAGTTTAACATATTTAAGTTAATTAACCTTCTTTAACGTATTGAAGGTGATAAAAAGCCTTGGCGGCATAACGACAGTACATTTGGAAGAATTCCGTAATCTTATATTTAGGTATAAAAAAGATTTTCTTGTATATATGCATTTAGCAATCGATATCGAAATGCTTCAAATCATTAGTTCAACATATTTAAGTTAATTAACCTTCTTTAACGTATTGAAGGTGATATAAAGCCATGGCGGCATAACGACAGTACATTTGGAAGAATGCCGTAATCTTATATTTAGGTATAAAGAAGATTTTCTTGTATATACTCATTTAGCAATCGATATCGAAATGCTTCAAATCATTAGTTTAACATATGTTAGTTAATAAAGCTTCTTTAACGCACTGAAGTTAACATAAAGCCATGGAGGCATAACGGCAGTGCATTTAGAAGAATTCCGTAAGCTTATATTTAGGTATAAAATCGATTTTGTTGTATATACACATTTAGCAATCGATATCGAAATGCTTCAAATCATTAGTTTAACATATTTAAGTTAATTAACTTTCTTTAACGTATTGAAGGTGATATAAAGCCATGGCGGCATAACGACTGTACATTTGGAAGAATTCCGTAATCTTATATTTAGGTATAAAGAAGATTTTCTTGTATATATGCATTTAGCAATCGATTTCGAAATGCTTTAAATCATTAGTTTAACATATTTAAGTTAATAAACCATCTTTAACGTATTGAAGGTGAAATAAAGCCCTGGCGGCATAACGACAGTAATTTGGAAGAATTCCAAAATCTTATATTAAGGTATAAAGTCGATTTTCTTGTACATACACATTTAGCAATCGATATCGAAATGGTTCAAATCATTAGTTTAACATATTAAAGTTAAATAACCATCTTAATCTTACTGAAGTCTACAAAAACTTAACGGCATAATGGCAGTGCATTAAGAAGAATTACGTAATCTTATATTTAGGTTTAAAGACGGTTTTCTTGTATATACACATTTAGCAATCGATATCGAAATGCTTCAAATCAGTAGTTTAACATATTTAAGTAAATAAAGCTTCTTTAACGCACTGAATTTAACATAAAGCCATGGCGGCATAACGGCAGTGCATGTAGAAGAATTCCGTAATCTTATATTTAGGTATAAAGTCGATTTTCTTGTACATACACATTTAGCAATCGATATCGAAATGGTTCAAATCATTAGTTAAACATATTTAAGTTAAATAACCATCTTAATCTTACTGAAATCTACAAAAACTTAACGGCATAATGGCAGTGCATTAAGAAGAATTACGTAATCTTATATTTAGGTTTAAAGACGGTTTTCTTGTATATACACATTTAGCAATCGATATCGAAATGCTTCAAATCAGTAGTTTAACATATTTAAGTAAATAAAGCTTCTTTAACGCACTGAATTTAACATAAAGCCATGGCGGCATAACGGCAGTGCATGTAGAAGAATTCCGTAATCTTATATTTAGGTATAAAGTCGATTTTCTTGTATATACACATTTAGCAAGCGATATCGAAATGCTTCAAATCATTAGTTTAACATATTTAAGTTAATTAACCTTCTTTAACGTACTAAAATTGATATAAAGCCATGGCGGCATAACGACAGTACATTTGGAAGAGTTCCGTAATCTTATATTTAGGTATATAGTCAATTTTCTTGTATATATGCATCAAGCAATCGATATCGAAATGCTTCAAA
>JAPZAG010002225.1:0-19872 GCA_027475135.1 Bactrocera correcta | reverse complement strand
CCCAAAATCTACTGTCGTTATGCCGCCATGGCTTTATATCACCTTCATTACGGTAAAGAAGGTTAATTCCCTTAAATATGTTAAACTAATGATTTGAAGCATTTCGGTATCGATTGCTAGATGCGTATATACAACAAAATCGACTTTATACCTAAATATAAGATTACGGAATTCTTCTAAATGCACTGTCGTTATGCCGTTATGGCTTTATGTTAACTTCAGTTCGTTAAAGAAGGTTAATTAACTTAAATATGTTAAACTAATGATTTGAAGCATTTCGTTATCGATTGCTAAATGTGAATATTTAAGAAAATTGACTTTATGCCTAAATATAAGATTACGGAATTTTTCTAAATGCACTGTCGTTATGCCGCCATGGCTTTATATCACCTTCATTACGTTAAATAAGGTTAGCAACTTAAATATGTTAAACTAATGATTTGAAGCATTTCGATATCGAAAGCTAAATGCGTATATACAAGAAAATCGACTTTTTACATAAATATAAGACTACGGAATTCTTCTAAATGTACTGTCGTTTTGCCGCCATGGCTTTATGTAAACTTCAATACGTTAAAGAAGGTTAATTAACTTAAATATGTTAAACCAATGATTAGAAGCATTTCGATATCGATTGCTAAATGCGTATGTACAACAAAATCGACTTTATACCTAAATATAAGATTACGGAATTCTTCTAAATGCACTGTCGTTATGCCGTTATGGCTTTATGTTAACTTCAGTTCGTTAAAGAAGGTTAATTAACTTAAATATGTTAAACTAATGATTTGGAGCATTTCGCTATCGATTGCTAAATGTGAATATTTAAGAAAATTGACTTTATGCCTAAATATAAGATTACGGAATTCTTCTAAATGCACTGTCGTTATGCCGCCATGGCTTTATATCACCTTCATTACGTTAAATAAGGTTAGCGAACTTAAATATGTTAAACTAATGATTTGAAGCATTTCGATATCGAAAGCTAAATGTGTATATACAAGAAAATCGACTTTATACCTAAATATAAGATAACGGAATTCTTCTAAGTGCACTGCCGTTATGCCGCCGTGGATATATGCCAACTTCAGATCGTTAAAGAAGGTTTATTAACATAAATATGTTAAACTGATGAGTTGAAGCATCTCGATATCGATCGCTAAATGTGTATATACAAGAAAATCGACTTTTTACATAAATATAAGACTACGGAATTCTTCTAAATGCACTGTCGTTATGCCGCCATGGCTTTATATCACCTTCATTACGTTAAAGAAGGTTAATTAACTTAAATATGTTAAACTAATGATTTGGAGCATTTCGATATGGATTGCTAAATGTGTATATACAAGAAAATACACTTTTTACCTAAATATAAGATTACGGAATTCTTCCAAATGCACTGGCGTTATACCGTTTTGGCTTTATGTAAACTTCAGAAAGATAACGAAAGTTAACGAACTTAAATATGTTAAACGAATGATTTGAAGAATTTCGATATCCATAGCTAAATGTGTATATACAAGAAAATAGACTTTTTACCTAAATATAAGATTACGGAATTCTTCCAAATGCACTGGCGTTATACCGTTTTGGCTTTATGTAAACTTCAGTAAGATAAAGAAGGTTAATTAACTTAAATATGTTAAAATAATGATTTGAAGCATTTCGATATCGATTGCTTAATGTGTATATACAAGAAAATCGACTTTATACCTAAATATAAGATTACGGGTTTCTTCCAAATCTACTGTCGTTATGCCGCCATGGCTTTATATCAACTTCAATACGTTAAAGAAGGTTAATTAACTCAAATATGTTAAACTAATGATTTGAAGCATTTCGATATCGATTGCTAAAGGTGTATGTACAACAAAATCGACTTTATACCTAAATATAAGATAACAAAATTCATATAAATATACTGCCGTTATGCCGTTATGGCTTTATGTAAACTTCAGCTAGATGCGTATATACAACAAAATCGACTTTATACCTAAACATAAGATTACGGAATTCTTCCAAATGTACTGCCGTTATGCCGTCATGGCTTTATGTCACCTACATTACGTTAAAGAATTTTAACTAACATAAATATGTTAAACTAATGAGTTGAGCATCTCGATATCAATTGCTAAATATGTATATACAACAAAATCGACTTTAAACCTAAATATAAGATAACGGAATTTTTTCTAAATGCACTGCCGTTATGCCGCCGTGGCTACATGCCAACTTCAGATCGTTAAAGAAGGTTTATTAACAAAAATATGTTAAACTAATGAGTTGAAGCATCTCGATATCGATCGCTAAATGTGTATATACAAGAAAATCGACTTTTTACATAAATATAAGACTACGGAATTCTTCTAAATGTACTGTCGTTATGCCGCCATGGCTTTATATCAAGTTCAGTACGTTAAAGAAGGTTAATTAACTTAAATATGTTAAACTAATGATTTGAAGCATTTCGATATCGATAGCTAAATGTGTATATACAAGAAAATCGACTTTATACCTAAATATAAGATTACGGAATTCTTCTAAATGCACTGCCGTTATGCCGCCATGGCCTTAAGCCAACTTCAGTTCGTTAAAGAAGGTTTATTAACTTAAATATGTTAAACCAGTTATTTGAAGCATTTCGATATCGATTGCTTAATGCATATATACCAGCAAATCGACTTTTATACCTAAATATAAGATTACGAAATTCTTCTAAATGCACTGCCGTTATGCCGCCATGGCTTTAAGCCAACTTCAGATCGTTAAAGAAGGTTTATTAATTTAAATATGTTAAACTAATGAGTTGAACCATCTCGATATTGATTGCTAATGTGTATATACAGCAAAATCGACTTTATACCTAAATATAAAGTTATAACATTACGGAATTCTTCTAAATGCACTGCCGTTATACCGCTAAGGCTTTATGTAGACTTCAGTATGCTAAAAAATGTTTATTAACTTAATATGTTAAACTTAAGATTTGAAGCATTTCGATATCGATAGCTAAAAGTGTATATACAAGAAAATCGATTTTATGCCTAAATATAAGATTACGGAATTCTTCTAAATGCACTGCCGTTATGCCGCCATGGCTTTATATCACCTTCATTACGTTAAAGAAGGTTAACTAACTTAAATATGTTAAACTAATGATTTGAAGCATTTCAATATCGATTGCTAAATGTGTATGTACAACAAAATCGACTTTATACCTAAATATAAGATAACGGAATTCATATAAATATACTGCCGTTATGGCTTTATGTAAAGTTCAGTAAGATAAAGAAGGTTAATTAACTTAAATATGTTAAACTAATGAATATTTAAGAAAATCGTCTTTATACATAAATACACGATAACGGAATTCTTCTAAATGCACTGCCGTTATGCCGTTATGGCTTTATGTTAACTTCAGTTCGTTAAAGAAGGTTTATTCCAAATCTACTGTCGTTATGCCGCCATGGGTTTATATCACCTTCATTACGGTAAAGAAGGTTAATTCCCTTAAATATGTTAAACTAATGATTTGAAGCATTTCGATATCGATTGCTAGATGCGTATATACAACAAAATCGACTTTATACCTAAACATAAGGTTACGGAATTCTTCCAAATGTACTGCCGTTATGCCGCCTTGGCTTTATGTCACCTTCATTACGTTAAAGAAGGCTATTTAACTTAAATATGTTAAACTTATGATTTGAAGCATTTCGTTATCGATTGCTAAATGTTTATACACAAGAAAGTCGACTTTATACCTAAATATAAGATTACGGAATTTTTCCAAATGCACTGCCCTTATACCGTTTTGGCTTTATGTAAACTTCAGTAAGATAAAGAAGGTTAATTAACTTAAATATGTTAAACTAATGATTTAAAGCATTTCGATATCGATTGCTAAATGTGTATGTACAAGAAAATCGACTTTATACCTAATATAAGATTACGGAATTCTTCTAAATGCACTGCCGTTATGCCGCCATGGCTTTAAGCCAACTTCCGTTCGTTAAATAAGGTTTATTAACTTAAATATGTTAAACTAATGATTTGAAGCATTTCGATATTGACTGCTAAATGTGTATATACAACAAAATCGACCTTATACCTAAATATAAGATTACGGAATTCTTCCAAATCTACTGACGTTATGCCGCCATGGCTTTATATCAACTTCAATACGTTAAAGAAGGTTAATTAACTTAAATATGTTAAACTAATGATTTGAAGCATTTCGATATCGATTGCTAAATACGTATATACAACAAAATCGACTTTATACCTAAATATAAGATTACGGAATTCTTCTAAATGCACTGTCGTTATGCCGCCATGGCTTTATATCAACTTCATTACGTTAAAGAAGATTAACTAACTTAAATATGTTAAACGAATGATTTGGAGCATTTCGATATCGATAGCTAGATGTGTATATACAAGAAAATCGACTTTTTACCTAAATATAAAATTATAGCCTTACGGAATTCTTCTAAATGCACTGCCGCTATACCGTTAAGGCTTTATGTAGACTTCAGTATGCTAAAAAATGTTAATTAACTTAATATGTTAAACTAATGATTTGAAGCATTTCGATATCGATAGCTAAATGTGTATATACAAGAAAATCGACTTTTTACCTAATATAAGATTACGGAATTCTTCTAAATGCACTGCCGTTATGCCGCCATGGCTTTAAGCTAACTTCCGTTCGTTAACGAAGGTTTGTTAACTTAAATATGTTAAACTAATGACTTGAAGCATTTCGATATCGATTGCTAAATGGGTATATACAAGAAAATCAACTTTATACATAAATATAACACTACGGAATTCTTCCAAATGTATTGTTGTTATGCTGCCATGGCTTTACATCAACTTCAGTACGTTAAACAAGGTTAATTAACTTAAATATGTTAAACTAATGATTTGAAGCATTTCGATATCGATTGCTAAATGCGTATATACAACAAAATCGGCTTTATACCTAAATATAAGATTACGGAATTCTTCTAAATGCGCTGTCGCCATGGCTTTATATCACCTTCATTACGTTAAAAAAGGTTAACTAACTTAAATATGTTAAACGAATGATTTGAAGCATTTCGATATCGATAGCTAAATGTGTATATACAAGAAAATCGACTCTTTACCTAAATATAAGATTACGGAATTCTTCCAAATGCACTGCCGTTATGCCGCCATGGCTTTATGTAAACTCCGGCAAGATAAAGAAGGTTAATTAACTTAAATATGTTAAACTAATGATTTGAAGCATTTCGATATTGATTGCTAAATTCCTATATACAACAAAATCGACTTTATACCTAAATATAAGATTACGGAATTCTTCTAAATGCACTGTCGTTATGCCGCCATGGCTTTATATCACCTTCATTACGTTAAAGAAGGTTAACTAACTTAAATATGTTAAACTAATGATTTGAAGCATTTCGACATCGATTGCTAAATGAGTATATACAAGAAAGTCGACTTTTTACCTAAATATAAGATTACGAAATTCTTCCAAATGCACTGCCGTTATACCGTTTTGGCTTTATGTAAACTTCAGTAAGATAAAGAAGGTTAACTTTAAGCCAACTTCCGTTCGTTAAAGAAGGTTTATTAACTTAAATATGTTAAATTAATGATTTGAAGCATTTCGATATCGATTGCCAAATGCGTATATACAACAAAATCGACTTTATACCTAAATATAAGATTACGGAATTCTTCTAAATGCACTGCCGTTATGCCGCCGTGGCTTTAAGCCAACTTCCGTTCGTAAAAGAAGGTTAACTAACTTAAATATGTTAAACGAATGATTTGAAGCATTTCGATATCGATTGCTAATGCGTATATACAACAAAATCGGCTTAATACCTAAATATAAGATTACGGAATTCTTCTAAATGCACTGTCGTTATGACGCCATGGCTTTATATCACCTTCATTTCGTTAAAGAAGGTTAACTAACTTAAATATGTTAAACAAATGATTAGAAGCATTTCGATATCGATTGCTAAATGCGTATATTCAACAAAATCGGCTTTATACATAAATATAAGATTACGTAATTCTTCTAAATGCACTGTCGTTATGGCGCCATGGCTTTATATCACCTTCATTACGTTAAAGAAGGTTAACTAACTTAAATATGTTAAACTAATGATTTGAAGCATTTCGACATCGATTGCTAAATGAGTATATACAAGAAAGTCGACTTTTTACCTAAATATAAGATTACGAAATTCTTCCAAATGCACTGCCGTTATACCGTTTTGGCTTTATGTAAACTTCAGTAAGATAAAGAAGGTTAACTTTAAGCCAACTTCCGTTCGTTAAAGAAGGTTTATTAACTTAAATATGTTAAATTAATGATTTGAAGCATTTCGATATCGATTGCTAAATGCGTATATACAACAAAATCGGCTTTATACCTAAATACAAGACTAGGGAATTCTTCTAAATGCACTGTCGTTATGCCGTCATGGTTCTATATCACCTTCATTACGTTAAAAAAGGTTAACTAACTTAAATATGTTAAACGAATGATTTGAAGCATTTCGATATCGATAGCTAAATGTGTATATACAAGAAAATCGACTTTTTACCTAATATAAGATTACGGAATTCTTCTAAATGCACTGCCGTTATGCCGCCATGGCTTTAAGCCAACTTCCGTTCGTTAACGAAGGTTTGTTAACTTAAATATGTTAAACTAATGATTTGAAGCATTTCGATATCGATTGCTAAATGGGTATATACAAGAAAATCAACTTTATACATAAATATAACACTACGGAATTCTTCCAAATGTATTGTTGTTATGCTGCCATGGCTTTACATCAACTTCAGTACGTTAAACAAGGTTAATTAACTTAAATATGTTAAACTAATGATTTGAAGCATTTCGATATCGATTGCTAAATGCGTATATACAACAAAATCGGCTTTATACCTAAATATAAGATTACGGAATTCTTCTAAATGCGCTGTCGTTATGCCGCCATGGCTTTATATCACCTTCATTACGTTAAAAAAGGTTAACTAACTTAAATATGTTAAACGAATGATTTGAAGCATTTCGATATCGATAGCTAAATGTGTATATACAAGAAAATCGACTCTTTACCTAAATATAAGATTACGGAATTCTTCCAAATGCACTGCCGTTATGCCGCCATGGCTTTATGTAAACTCCGGCAAGATAAAGAAGGTTAATTAACTTAAATATGTTAAACTAATGATTTGAAGCATTTCGATATTGATTGCTAAATTCCTATATACAACAAAATCGACTTTATACCTAAATATAAGATTACGGAATTCTTCTAAATGCACTGTCGTTATGCCGCCATGGCTTTATATCACCTTCATTACGTTAAAGAAGGTTAACTAACTAAATATGTTAAACGAATGATTTGAAGCATTTCTATATCGATTGCCAAATGCGTATATACAACAAAATCGACTTTATACCTAAATATAAGATTACGGAATTCTTCTAAATGCACTGCCGTTATGCCGCCGTGGCTTTAAGCCAACTTCCGTTCGTTAAAGAAGGTTAACTAACTTAAATATGTTAAACGAATGATTTGAAGCATTTCGATATCGATTGCTAATGCGTATATACAACAAAATCGGCTTAATACCTAAATATAAGATTACGGAATTCTTCTAAATGCACTGTCGTTATGACGCCATGGCTTTATATCACCTTCATTTCGTTAAAGAAGGTTAACTAACTTAAATATGTTAAACAAATGATTTGAAGCATTTCGATATCGATTGCTAAATGCGTATATACAACAACATCGGCTTTATACCTAAATACAAGACTAGGGAATTCTTCTAAATGCACTGTCGTTATGCCGTCATGGTTCTATATCACCTTCATTACGTTAAAGAAGATTAACTAAGATTAAATAACTAGTCGACTTTCTTGTATATACACATTTAGCTATCGATATCGAAATGCTTCAAATCATTAGTTTAACATATTTAAGTAAGTTAACCTTCTTTAACGTAATGAAGGTATATAAAGCCATGGCGGCATAACGGCAGTGCATTTAGAAGAATACCGTAATCTTATATTAAGGTATAAATTCGATTTTGTTGTATATACGCATTTAGCAATCGATATCGAAATGCTTCAAATCATTAGTTTAACATATTTATGTTAATTAACCTTCTTTATCTTGCTGGAGTTTACATAAAGCCAAAACGGTATAACGGCAGTGTATTTGGAAGAATTCCATAATCTTATATTTAGGTAAAGAGTCGATTTTCTTGTATATACACATTTAGCTATCGATATCGAAATGCTTCAAATCATTCGTTTAACATATTTAAGTTAATTAACCTTCTTTAACGTATTGAAGTTGATATAAAGCCTTGACGGCATAACGACATTTTATTTGGAAGAATTCCGTAGTCTTTTATTTAGGTATAAAGTCGATTTTCTGGTATATAAGTATGCATTAAGTAATCGATATCGAAATGCCTCAAATAACTGGTTTAACATATTTTAGTTAATAAACCTTCTTTAACGAACTGAAGTTGGCTTAAGGCCATGGCGGCATAACGGCAGTGCATTTAGAAGAATTCCGTAATTTTATATTTAGGTATAAAGTCGATTTTCTTGTATATACATATTTAGCAATCGATATCGGGATGCTTCAACTCATTAGTTTAACATATTAAAGTTAATAAACCTTCTTTAACGAACTGATGTTGGCATAAAGCTATCGCGGCATAACGGCAGTGCATGTAGAAGAATTGCGTTATCTTATATTTAGGTATAAAGTCGATTTTCTTGTATTTACATATTTAGCAATCGATATCGAAATGCATCAAATAACTGGTTCAGCATATTTAAGTTAATTAACCTTCTTTATCTTACTGAAGTTTACATAAAGCAATAACGGCATAACGGCAGTATATTTATATGAATTCCGTTATCTTATATTTAGGTATAAAGTCGATTTTGTTGTACATACACATTTAGCAATCGATATCGAAATGCTTTAAATCATTAGTTTAACATATTTAAGTTTGTTAACCTTCTTTACCGTAATGAAGGTGATATAAAGCCATGGCGGCATAACGACAGTGCATTTAAAAGAATTCCGTAATCTTATCTTTCGGTATAAAGTCGATTTTGTTGTATATACGCATCTAGCAATCGATATCGAAATGCTTCAAATCATTAGTTTAACATATTTAAGTTAATAAACCTTCTTTAATGAACTGAAGTTAACATAAAGCCATAACGGCATAACGGCAGTGCATTTAGAAGAATTCAGTTATCTTATATTTAGGTATAAAGTCGATTTTCTTGTATTTACATATTTAGCAATCGAGATCGAAAAGCTTCAAATCATTAGTTTAACATATTTAAGTTAATAATCCTTTTTTAACGAACGGAAGTTGGCATTAAGCCATGGCGACATAACGGCAGTGCATTTAGAAGAATTCCGTAATCTTATATTTAGGCATAAAGTCGATTTTCTTGTATATACACATATAGCAATCGATATCGAAATGCTTCAAATCATTAGTTTAACATATTTAAGTTAATAAACCTTCTTTATCTTACTGAAGTTTACATAAAGCAATAACGGCATAACGGCAGTATATTTATATGAATTCCGTTATCTTATATTTAGGTATAAAGTCGAGTTTGTTGTACATACACATTTAGCAATCGTTATCGAAATGCTTCAAATCATTAGTTTAACATATTTAAGTTAGTTAAGCTTCTTTACCGTAATGAAGGTGATATAAAGCCATGGCGTCATAACGACAGTGCATTTAGAAGAACTCCGTTATCTTACATTTAGGTATAGAGTCGATTTTCTTGAATGTACACATTTAGCAATCGATATCGAAATGCTTCAAATCATTAGTTTGACATATTTAAGCTAATTAACCCTCTTTATCTTTTTAAAGTCTACAAAGGCCTTAACGGCGTAACGGCAGTGCATTTAGAAGAATTCCGTTATCTTATATTTAGGTATAAAGTCAATTTTCTTGTATATACTCATTAAGCAATCGATATCGAAATGCTTCAAATCATTAGTTTAATATATTTAAGTTAATAACGCTTCTTTAACGCACTGAAGTTCACATAAAGCCATGGCGGCATAACGGCAGTGCATGTAGAAGAATTCCGTAATCTTATATTTAGGCATAAAGTCGATTTTCTTGTATATACACATATAGCAATCGATATCGAAATGCTTCAAATCATTAGTTTAACATATTTAAGTTAATAAACCTTCTTTAATGAACTGAAGTTAACATAAAGCCATAACGGCATAACGGCAGTGCATTTAGAAGAATTCAGTTATCTTATATTTAGGTATAAAGTCGATTTTCTTGTATTTACATATTTAGCAATCGAGATCGAAAAGCTTCAAATCATTAGTTTAACATATTTAAGTTAATAATCCTTTTTTAACGAACGGAAGTTGGCATTAAGCCATGGCGACATAACGGCAGTGCATTTAGAAGAATTCCGTAATCTTATATTTAGGTAGAAAGTCGATTTTCTTGTATATACACATTTAGCAATGGATAACGAAATGCTTCAAATCAATAGTTTAACATATTTAGGTTAATTAACCTTCTTTATCTTACTGAAGTTTACATAAAGCAATAACGGCATAACGGCAGTATATTTATATGAATTCCGTTATCTTATATTTAGGTATAAAGTCGAGTTTGTTGTACATACACATTTAGCAATCGTTATCGAAATGCTTCAAATCATTAGTTTAACATATTTAAGTTAGTTAAGCTTCTTTACCGTAATGAAGGTGATATAAAGCCATTGCGTCATAACGACAGTGCATTTAGAAGAACTCCGTTATCTTACATTTAGGTATAGAGTCGAATTTCTTGAATGTACACATTTAGCAATCGATATCGAAATGCATCAAATAACTGGTTTAGCATATTTAAGTTAATTAACCTTCTTTACTTACTGAAGTTTACATAAAGCCATGGCGGCATAACGCAGTGCATGTAGAAGAATTCCGTAATCTTATATTTAGGTATAAAGTCGATTTTCTTGTATATACACATTTAGCAATCGATATCGAAATGCTTCAAATCATTAGTTTAACATATTTAAGTTAATAAACCTTCTTTAATGAACTGAAGTTAACATAAAGCCATAACGGCATAACGGCAGTGCATTTAGAAGAATTCAGTTATCTTATATTTAGGTATAAAGTCGATTTTCTTGTATTTACATATTTAGCAATCGAGATCGAAAGCTTCAAATCATTAGTTTAACATATTTAAGTTAATAATCCTTTTTTAACGAACGGAAGTTGGCATTAAGCCATGGCGACATAACGGCAGTGCATTTAGAAGAATTCCGTAATCTTATATTTAGGTAGAAAGTCGATTTTCTTGTATATACACATTTAGCAATGGATAACGAAATGCTTCAAATCAATAGTTTAACATATTTAGGTTAATTAACCTTCTTTATCTTACTGAAGTTTACATAAAGCAATAACGGCATAACGGCAGTTATTTATATGAATTCCGTTATCTTATATTTAGGTATAAAGTCGAGTTTGTTGTACATACACATTTAGCAATCGTTATCGAAATGCTTCAAATCATTAGTTTAACATATTTAAGTTAGTTAAGCTTCTTTACCGTAATGAAGGTGATATAAAGCCATGGCGTCATAACGACAGTGCATTTAGAAGAACTCCGTTATCTTACATTTAGGTATAGAGTCGATTTTCTTGAATGTACACATTTAGCAATCGATATCGAAATGCATCAAATAACTGGTTTAGCATATCTAAGTTAATTAACCTTCTTTATCTTACTGAAGTTTACATAAAGCAATAACGGCATAACATCAGTATATTTATATGAATTCCGTTATCTTATATTTAGGTATAAAGTCGATTTGTTCGTACATACACATTTAGCAATCGATATCGAAATGCTTCAAATCATTAGTTCAACATATTTAAGTTAATTAACCTTCTTTACCGTAATGAAGGTGATATGAAGCCATGGCGGCATAACGATAGTGCATTTAGAAGAATTCCGTTATCTTATATTTATGTAAAGAGTCGATTTTCTTGTATATACACATTTAGCTATCGATATCGAAATGCTTCAAATCATTCGTTTAATATATTTAAGTTAATAACGCTTCTTTAACGCACTGAAGTTAACATAAAGCCATGGCGGCATAACGGCAGTGCATGTAGAAGAATTCTGTAATCTTATATTTAGGCATAAAGTCGATTTTCTTGTATATACTCATTTAGCAATCGATATCGAAATGCTTCAAATCATTAGTTTGACATATTTAAGCTAATTAACCCTCTTTATCTTTTTAAAGTCTACAAAAGCCTTAACGGCGTAACGGCAGTGCATTTAGAAGAATTCCGTTATCTTATATTTAGGTATAAAGTCAATTTTCTTGTATATACTCATTTAGCAATCGATATCGAAATGCTTCAAATCATTAGTTTGACATATTTAAGCTAAATAACCTTCTTTATCTTACTAAAGTCTACAAAAGCCTTAACGGCGTAACGGCAGTGCATTTAGAAGAATTCCGTTATCTTATATTTAGGTATAAAGTCGATTTTCTTGTATATACTCATTTAGCAATCGATATCGAAATGCTTCAAATCATTAGTTTAATATATTTAAGTTAATAACGCTTCTTTAACCCACTGAAGTTAACATAAAGCCATGGCGGCATAACGGCAGTGCTTGTAGAAGAATTCCGTAATCTTATATTAGGCATAAAGTCGATTTTCTTGTATATACACATATAGCAATCGATATCGAAATGCTTCAAACCATTAGTTTAACATATTTAAGATAATTAACCCTCTTTATCTTACTAAAGTCTACAAAGCCTTAACGGCGTAACGGCAGTGCACTTAGAAGAATTCCGTTATCTTATATTTAGGTTTATACCTAAATTAATTTCATAAACCTTCTTTAACGGACTGAATTTGGCATAAAGCAATGGCGGCATAACGGCAGTGCATTTAGAAGAATTCCGTAATCTTATATTTAGGTATAAAGTCGATTTTGTTGTATAAATATGCGCATTTAGCAATCGACATCGAAGTGCTTCAAATCATTAGTTTAACATGTTTAAGTTAATTAACCTTCTTTAACGTATTGAAGTTTATATAAAGCCATGGCGGCATAACGGCAGTGCATTTAGAAGAATTCAGTTATCTTATATTTAAGTATAAAGTCGATTTTCTTGTATTTACATTTTTAGCAATCGAGATCGAAAAGTTTCAAATCATTAGTTTAACATATTTACGTTAATAAACCTTCTTTAACGAACGGCAGTTGGCATAAAGCCATGGCGACATAACGGCAGTGCATTTAGAAGAATTCCGTAATCTTATATTTAGGTATAAAGTCGATTTTCTTGTATATACACATATAGCAATCGATATCGAAATGCTTCAAATCATTAGTTTAACATATTTAAGTTAATTAAACCTTCTTTATCTTACTGAAGTTTACATAAAGCCTTAACGGCATAACGGCGGTATATTTATATGAATTCCGTTATCTTATATTTAGGTATAAAGTCGATTTTTTGTACATACGCATTTAGCAATCGATATCGAAATGCTTCAAATCATTAGTTTAACATATTTAAGTTAATTAACCTTCTTTAACGTAATGAAGGTGATATAAAGCCATGGCGGCATATTGACAGTGCAGGTAGAAGAGTTCCGTAATCTTATATTTAGGTATATAGTCGATTTTCTTGTATTTACACATTTCGCAATCGATATCGAAAATCATTAGTTTAACATATTTATGTTAGTTAAACTTCTTTAACGTAATGAAGTTGATATAAAGCCATGGCGGCATAACGACAGTAGATTTGGAAGAAACCCGTAATCTTATATTTAGGTATAAAGTCGATTTTGTTTTATATGCACATTAAGCAATCGATATCGAAATGCTTCAAATCTATATTTTAACATATTTAACCTTCATCTGCTCCTAAAAATAACTTACATTGTCTACCCTCATGCGTCGTTTTCGACGCATATGTACTTTCCATTGTTTTTAGTGGAAAATTGAAAACATGGACGGCGAAAACCAACATTAATTTTGTCGTTTCTGTTTGCTTAACCGAAAAAATACTGTTTTAAATGTTTTTCAAACTTAAATTAATTTATTTTCTATGCACTTGACGCATACGTTTCGGTTGTGTATGTTTTTGCATGTACCTTTTGAACAAAAGCAACAAATTGTAGTATGCATGTTATTTTTTGATGCAAAATTACTTTCCAAACACATCGCACATCTTTGCCTTCCTTTAGTTTGTTGAGGAACGCTTTTTGATCTTTTCGATGCATTTGGTGAAGATGCCATATCGAGCAAATTCGCGGATGAACTTGACCTCGGCTTTCCAGTTCTACATGTCATAAATGGTCTAGCAAGTGATAATCCTAGCTCCCGTAGAAAGTTCTTTCTTATTGTGTTTTTTTGTGAAGTCTGCCAATTAGGATTAATTTCCTTGAAAATGATTAACGCATTCAAAGCCGATATGTCAATTATATTAGCAAACACAGCCATCGGCCATCTATTAGTTTTCCTCTTGCAACTGTAGCAGGAAAGCATCTTATCAACCGTATCGACACCGCCTATTTTGAAGCAAATATACGAATATAAACAAGTAAATCGGAACTCATCTATAACAAACCTTTGGTTTTGTTATAATAACTCCGGGCTCGATTCCTTTAGAGTTATGCAAAGTGCTTTGTAAAATTGTACACTTATTTTTTCTACCAACATATGAAACAAGCGTTGTGTTGCTTGTGAATGCAAATGTTGAATGGTACAAAGGTAGTTTTTTGCATTTCAGAAGATTTGGCGGAATAGATCTCTTATTTTTCCTCATAGTTCCCACCATCGTGACACCTTTTGTTAGCAATTCCTGGCCGAGGCCGTATGAAGAAAAAAAATTATCCATTGTCACGTTGTGTCCCTTCAACCCACGAACCAAATCCAAAACAACACGTTGACCCTGATTTTTTTCACATGAGTTTGCACCGACTGGCTTACCCAAGTAGAGCTGAATTTTCCAAATATAGCAAGCCTCAGAACAGACGCACAACCAAAACTTAATTCCATATTTCTCTGGTTTCGAAGGCATATATTGACGAAATTTGCATCGACCCCTAAAACCCAGCAGCTGTTCATCTACGGTAACACATTCATGAGGGTTGTAATAATCAGCTAATGAATTCGACCATTTTTCAAAAACATCTCGGATCGGTGCAAATTTATCGTCACATGTTTTTTGCCTCCGGCTGATGCTATCATCAAATCGAATTACTTGATTGATATATTCAAACGTCTTTTTCGGCATAATAGCCCTAAATATGGGACGACCATACTCTGCATCGAACAAATCAACCGTTGACTCGTTTTTTGATCTAAAATATACATAAAATTTTTGTATAATGGGTTCCTAAATACGCAGCGCTATTTTACCTATATACACCAGCTAAAATCAATATACCGATATAAGCTTGCAATAGACTGGAATCAATTCGCATGAATTCGTTGCCATACTTAGCTTTGGCAAATGCATTTGTATGCTTTAGAATTATGTTTTCTAGATTTGGAGGCAAGAATAGGAGAAAAGCATCTTTTATGTCGTTGACACGGGCTTTTGCAAATCGAGTGACGCCAGGCGAAAGACTGATAACATTCTCATTCCTAAATTTACCACTTTGCGGCTGAAATGGTTCTGGCTGCCATATTGTACCATCCTTTGATACGTACAATGGATCGGTATTTGCAGTGCCATGACTATCGTTAGCATCAGTTGTTGGAATATAATCTTCACCACCAGAATCTCTATCACTTGAAGAGTTATCACTTTCATTAGCTTTTGACCCTTCTGGCACGTACACTTCGTCACTAGCATCAGGAAAACTGCAATTATCTTCTGCTTCACTTTCAGTTAGAAAAACTCCCATTTCTTCACTTGACAAATAATTTGGTTGGCACATATTGCATTTTTTCTTTTATATCTCTTTTATGTATAAATTAATCACAAATAACTTCATCACTTGCAAAAAACCCAATAACTCGCGAAACGAACAATGACAAATTAGTTTCCCGCCAAAAAACAGATGTTTTCTCATATGCGTCGAAAACGACGCAGGAGGGTAGCCAACGTAATTTTTTTAACAAAATCCACAAAACAAAACTTGTTGAACGAAAAACAGTTTAAACAAAGCAAATTAATGTTATTAACAAATTCGAGAAATTCAGTTGACTTCTTGCCGCCCCTTTTCATAAAAATTAAAAAAATGTATTGCTTTTGCGTCGTTTTCGACGCGAAGAGCAGATAAAGGTTAAGTTAATTAACCTTCTTTATCTTACTGAAGTTTACATAAAGCCAAAACGGTATAACGGCAGTGCATTTGGAAGAGTTTCGTGATCTTATATTTAGATAAAAAGTCGATTTTCTTGTATATACACATTTATCTATCGATATCGAAATGCTTCAAATTATTCGTTTAACATATTTAAGTTAGTTAACCTTCTTTAACGTAATGAAGGTAATATAAAGCCACGGCGACATAACGGCAGTGCATGTAGAAGAATTCCGTAATCTTATATTTAGGTATATAGTCGATTTTCTTGTATTTACACATTTAGCAATCGATATCGAAAATCATTAGTTTAACATATTTATGTTAGTTAAACTTCTTTAACGTAATGAAGGTGATATAAAGCCATGGCGGCATAACGACAGTGCATTTAGAAGAATTCCGTAATCTTATATTTAGGTATAAAGTCGATTTTGTTGTATTTACACATTTAGCAATATATATCGAAATGCTTCAAATAACTGGTTTAGCATATTTAAGTTAATTAACCTTCTTTATCTTAATGAAATTTACATAAAGCCTTAACGGCATAACGGCGGTGTATTTATATGAATTCCGTTATCTTATATTTAGGTATAAAGTCGATTTTGTTCTACATACGCATTTAGCAATCGATATCGAAATGCTTCAAATCATTAGTTTAACATATTTAAGTTAATTAACCTTCTTTAACGTAATGAAGGTGATATAAAGCCATGGCGGCATAACGACAGTGCAGGTAGAAGAGTTCCGTAATCTTATATTTAGGTATATAGTCGATTTTCTTGTATTTACACATTTAGCAATATATATCGAAATGCTTCAAATAACTGGTTTAGCATATTTAAGTTAATTAAACCTTCTTTATCTTAATGAAGTTTACATAAAGCCTTAACGGCATAACGACAGTGCATTTAGAAGAATTCCGTAATCTTATATTTAGGTATAAAGTCGATTTTGTTGTATGTGCGCAATTAGCAATCGATATCGAAATGCTTCAAATCATTAGTTTAACATATTTAAGTTAATTAACCTTCTTTAACGTATTGAAGTTGATATAAAGCCATGGCGGCATAACGACAGTGCATTTAGAAGAATTCCGTAATCTTATATTTAGGTATAAAGTCGATTTTGTTGTATGTGCGCAATTAGCAATCGATATCGAAATGCTTCAAATCATTAGTTTAACATATTTAAGTTAATTAACCTTCTTTAACGTATTGAAGTTGATATAAAGCCATGGCGGCATAACGACAGTAGATTTGGAAGAAACCCGTAATCTTATATTCAGGTATAAAGTCGATTTTGTTGTATATACACATTAAGCAATCGATATCGAAATGCTTCAAATCATTATTTTAACATATTTAAGTTAATTAACCTTCTTTACTTACTGAAGTTTACATAAAGCCAAAACGGTATAACGGCAGTGCATTTGGAAGAATTTCGTGATCTTATATTTAGGTAAAAAGTCGATTTTCTTGTATATACACATTTATCTATCGATATCGAAATGCTTCAAATTATTCGTTTAACATATTTAAGTTAGTTAACCTTCTTTAACGTAATGAAGGTGATATAGAGCCACGGCGGCATAACGGCAGTGCATGTAGAAGAATTCCGTAATCTTATATTTAGGTATAAAGTCGATTTTGTTGTATATACGCATTTAGCAGTCGATATCGAATTGCTTCAAATAATTCGTTTAACATATTTGTGTTAATTAACCTTCTTTAACGATCTGAAGTTGGCATGTAGCCATGGCGGCATAACGACAGTAGATCTGGAAGAAACCCGTAATCTTATATTTAGGTATAAATTCGATTTTGTTGTATATACACATTAAGAAATCGATATCGAAATGCTTCAAATCATTATTTTAACATATTTAAGTTAATTAACCTTCTTTATCTTACTGAAGTTTACATAAAGCCAAAATGGCATAACGGCAGTGCATTTGGAAGAATTTCGTGATCTTATATTTAGGTAAAAAGTCGATTTTCTTGTATATACACATTTATCTATCGATATCGAAATGCTTCAAATTATTCGTTTAACATATTTAAGTTAGTTAACCTTCTTTAACGTAATGAAGGTGATAAAAAGCCATGGCGCCATAACAGCAGTGCATATAGAAGAATTTCGTAATCTTATATTTAGGTATAAATTCGATTTTGTTGTATATACACATTAAGAAATCGATATCGAAATGCTTCAAATCATTATTTTAACATATTTAAGTTAATTAACCTTCTTTATCTTACTGAAGTTTACATAAAGCCAAAACGGTATAAGGGCAGTGCATTTGGAAGAATTTCGTAATCTGATATTTAGGTAAAAAGTCGATTTTCTTGTATATACTCATTTGGCAATCGATATCGAAATGCTTCAAATCATTCGTTTAACATATTTAAGTTAGTTAACCTTCTTTAACGTAATGAAGGTGATATAAAGCCATGGCGGCATAACGACAGTGCATTTAGAAGAATTCCGTCATCTTATATTTAGGTATAAAGCCGATTTTGTTGTATATACGCATTTAGCAATCGATATCGAAATACTTCAAATCATTAGTTTAACTTATTTAAGTTAATTAAACTTCTTTATCTTGCCGGAGTTTACATAAAGTCATGGCGGCATAACGGCAGTGCATTTGGAAGAATTCCGTAATCTTATATTTAGGTAAAGAGTCGATTTTCTTGTATATACACATTTAGCTATCGATATCGAAATGCTTCAAATCATTAGTTTAACATATTTAAGTTAATTAACCTTCTTTAACGTAATGAAGGTGATATAAAGCCATGGCGCCATAACGACAGTGCATTTAGAAGAATTACGTAATCTTATATTTAGGTATAAAGCCGATTTTGTTGTATATACGCATTTAGCAATCGATATCGAATTGCTTCAAATCATTCGTTTAACATATTTAAGTTAGTTAACCTTCTTTAACGTAATGAAGGTGATATAAAGCCATGGCGGCATAACGACAGTGCATTTAGGAGAATTCCGTAATCTTATATTTAGGTATAAAGTCGATTTTGTTGTATATACGCATTTGGCAATCGATATCGAAATGCTTCAAATCATTAGTTTAACATATTTAAGTTAATAAACCTTCTTTAACGAACGGAAGTTGGCTTAAAGCCATGGCGGCATAACGGCAGTGCATTTAGAAGAATTCCGTAATCTTATATTTAGGTATAAAGTCGATTTTGTTGTATATTCACATTTGGCAATCGATATAGAAATGCTTCAAATCATTCGTTTAACATATTTAAGTTAGTTAACCTTCTTTAACGTAATGAAGGTGATATAAAGCCATGGCGGCATAACGACAGTGCATTTAGAAGAATTCCGTAATCTTATATTTAGGTATAAAGTCGATTTTGTTGTATATACACATTTAGCAATCGATATCGAAATACTTCAAATCATT
>JAPZAG010002224.1:0-19880 GCA_027475135.1 Bactrocera correcta | reverse complement strand
ATGTAAAGCCATGGCAGCATAACGGCAGTGCATTTAGAAGAATTCCGTAATCTTATATTAGGTATAAAGTCGATTTTCTTGTATATACACATTTAGCTATCGATATCGAAATGCTTCAAATCATTAGTTTAACATATTTAAGTTAATAAACCTTTTTTAACGTATTTAAGTTTATATAAAGCCATGGTGGTATTACGACAGTACATTTGGAAGAATTCCGTACTCTTATATTTAGGTATAAAGTCGATTTTCTTGTATATATGCATTAAGCAATCGATTTCGAAATGCTTCAAATAACTGGTTTGACATATTTAAGTTAGTTAACCTTCTTTAACGTAATGAAGGTGATATAAAGCCATGGCGGCATAACGACAGTGCATTTCGAAGAATTCCGTAATCTTATATTTAGGTATAAAGTCGATTTTCTTGTATATATGCATTAAGCAATCGATATCGAAATGCTTCAAATAACTGGTTTAACATATTTAAGTTAACAAACCTTCTTTAACTAACTGAAGTTAACATAAAGCCATAACGGTATAAAGGCAGTGCATTTGGAAGAATTCCGTAATCTTATATTTAGGTATTAAGTCGATTTTCTTGTATATACACATTTAGCAATCGATATCGAAATGCCTCAAATCATTAGTTTAACATATTTAAGTTAATTAACCCCCTTTAACTTACTGAAGTCTACAAACGCCTTAACAGCATAACGGCAGTGCATGCAGAAGAATTCCGTTATCATATATTTAGGTATAAAGTCGATTTTCTTGTACATACACATTTAGCAATCGATATCGAAATGCCTCAAATCATTAGTTTAACATGTTTAAGATAATTAACCCTATTCATCTTACTAAAGTCTACAAACATCTTAACGGCATAACGGCAAAGCATTTAGAAGAATTACGTAATCTTATATTTAGGTATAAAGTCGATTTTCTTGTATATACTCATTTAGCAATCGATATCGAAATGCTTCAAATCATTAGTTTAACATATTTAAGTTAATTAGCCCTCTTTATCTTACTAAAGTCTACAAACGCCTTAACGGCATAACGGCAAAGCATTTAGAAGAATTACGTAATCTTATATTTACGTATAAAGTCGATTTTCTTGTATATACTCATTTAGCAATCGATATCGAAATGCTTCAAATCATTAGTTTAACATATTTAAGTTAATTAACCCTCTTTATCTTACTAAAGTCTACAAACGTTTTAACGGCATAACGGCAAAGCATTTAGAAGAATTACGTAATCTTATATTTAGGTATAAACTCGATTTTTTTGCATATACACATTTAGTAATCGATATCGAAATGCTTCAAATCATTAGTTTAACATAGTTAAGTTAATTAACCCTCTTTATCTTACTAAAGTCTACAAAAGCCTTAACGGCATAACGGCAGTGCATTTGGAAGAATTGCGTAATCTTATATTTAGGTATAAAGTCGATTTTCTTGTATAGACTCATTTAGCAATCGATATCGAAATGCTTCAAATCATAAGTTTAACATATTTAAGCTAATTAACCCTCTTTATCTTACTAAAGTCTACAAACGCCTTAACGGCATAACGGCAAAGCATTTAGGAGAATTACGTAATCTTATATTTAGGTATAAAGTCGATTTTGTTGTATGTACACATTTAGCAATCGATATCGAAATGCTTCAACTCATTAGTTTAACATATTTAAGCTAATTAACCCTCTTTATCTTACTAAAGTCTACAAAAGCCTTAACGGCATAACGGCAGTGCATTTGGAAGAATTCCGTAATCTTATATTTAGGTATAAAGTCGATTTTCTTGTATATACTCATTTAGCAATCGATATCGAAATGCTTCAAATCATTAGTTTAACATATTTAAGTTAATAAACCTTCTTTAACGAACTGAAGTTGGCATAAATCCATGGCGGCATAACGGCAAAATATTTATATGAATTCCGTTATCTTATATTTAGGTATAAATTCGATTTTGTTGTACATACAAATTTAGCAATCGATATCGAAATGCTTCAAATCATTAGTTTAACATATTTAAGTTAGTTAACCTTCTTTAACGTAATAAAGGTGATATAGAGCCATGGCGGCATAACGACAGTGCATTTAGAAGAATTCCGTAATCTTATATTTAGGTATAAAGCCGATTTTGTTGTATATACGCATTTAGCAATTGATATCGAAATGCTTCAAATCATTAGTTTAACATATTTAAGTTAATTAACCTTCTTTAACGTATTGAAGTTGATGTAAAGCCATGGCAGCATAACGGCAGTGCAGTTAGAAGAATTCCGTAATCTTATATTAGGTATAAAGTCGATTTTCTTGTATATACACATTTAGCTATCGATATCGAAATGCTTCAAATCATTAGTTTAACATATTTAAGTTAATAAACCTTTTTAACGTATTTAAGTATATATAAAGCCATGGTGGCATTACGACAGTACATTTGGAAGAATTCCGTACTCTTATATTTAGGTATAAAGTCGATTTTCTTGTATATATGCATTAAGCAATCGATTTCGAAATGCTTCAAATAACTGGTTTAACATATTTAAGTTAGTTAACCTTCTTTAACGTAATGAAGGTGATATAAAGCCATGGCGGCATAACGACAGTGCATTTCGAAGAATTCCGTAATCTCATATTTAGGTATAAAGTCGATTTTCTTGTATATAAACATTTAGCAATCGATAGCGAAATGCTTCAAATCATTAGTTTAACATATTTAAGTTAAATAGCCTTCTTTAACGTAATGAAGGTGACATAAAGCCATGGCGGCATAACGACAGTACATTTGGAAGAATTCCGTAATCTTATGTTTTGGTATAAATTCGATTTTCTTGTATATACACATTTAGCTATCGATATCGAAATGCTTCAAATCATTAGTTTAATATTTTTATGTTAATAAACCTTCTTTAACGAACGGAAGTTGGCTTAAAGCCATGGCGGCATAACGGCAGTGCAGTTAGAAGAATTCCGTAAGCTTATATTTAGGTAAAAAGTCGAGTTTGTTGTACATACACATTTAGCAATCGATATCGAAATGCTTCAAATCATTAGTTTAACATATTTAAGTTAGTTAACTTTCTTTAACGTATTGAAGTTGATATAAAGCCATGGCGGCATAACGACAGTGCATTTAGAAGAATTCCGTAATCTTATATTTAGGTATAAAGTCGATTTTGTTGTAAATACACATTAGCAATCGATATCGAGATGGTTCAACTCATTAGTTTAACATATTTAAGTTAATTAAACTTATTTTTCCTACTGAAGTGTACGTAAAGCCATAACGGTATAACGGCAGTGCATTTGGAAGAATTCCGTAATCTTATATTTAGGTATAAAGTCGATTTTCTTTTATATACACATTTAGATATCGATATCGAAATGCATTTGGAAGAATTCCGTAATCTTTTATTTAGGTATAAAGTCGATTTTCTGTTATATACACATTTAGATATCGATATCGAAATCCCTTTTTTAACGTATTGAAGTTGATATAAAGCCATGGTGGCATATCGACAGTACATTTGGAAGAATTCCGTAATCATATATTCAGGTATAAAGTCGATTTTCTTGTATATATGCATTAAGCAAACGATATCGAAATGCTTCAAATCATTAGTTTAACATATCTAAGTTAATAAACCTTCTTAAACGAACTTAAGTTAACATAAAGCCATAACGCCATAACGGCAGTGAATTAGGAAGAATTCCGTAATCTTACATTTAGGTATAAAGTCTATTTTGTTGTGTATATGCATTAAGCAATCGATTTTGAAATACTTCAAATCATTAGTTTAACATATTTAAGTTTATTAACCCTCTTTATTTTACTGAAGTTAAAACAAAGCCGTGGCGGCACAACGGCAGTTCATGTAGAAGAATTCCCTTTAGGTATAAAGTCGATTTTCTTGTATGTACACTTTTAGCAATCGATATCGAAATGCCCCAAATCATTAGTTTAACATATTTAAGTTAATTAACCCCCTTTATCGTACTGAAGTCCACAAACGCCTTAACGGCATAACGGCAGTGCATGTAGAAGAATTCCGTTATCATATATTTAGGTATAAAGTCGATTTTCTTGTATATACACATTTAGCAATCGATATCGAAATGCTTCAAATCATTAGTTTAACATATTTAAGTTAATTAACCCTCTTTATCCTACTGAAGTCTACAAACGCCTTAACGGCATAACGGCAAAGCATTTAGAAGTATTCCGTAATCTTATATTTAGGTAAAAAGTCGTTTTTCTTGTTTATACTCATTTAACAATCGATATCGAAATGCTTCAAATCATTAGTTTAACATATTTAAGTTAATAAAGCTTCTTTAACGCACTGAAGTTAACACAAAGCCATGGCGGCATAACGGCAATTCATGTAGAAGAATTCCGTAATCTTATATTTAGGTATAAAGTCGATTTGCTTGTATATACACATTTAGCAATCGATATCGAAATGCCTCAAATCATTAGTTTAACATATTTAATTTAATTAACCCTCTTTATCTTACTGAAGTCTACAAACGCCTTAACGGCATAACGGCAGTGCATGTAGAAAAATTCCGTTATCATATATTTAGGTATAAAGTCGATTTTATTGTATATACACATCTAGCAATCGATATCGAAATGCCTCAAATCATTAGTTTAACATATTTAAGTTAATTAGCCCTCTTTATCTTACTGGAGTTTACAAACGCCTTTACGGCATAACGGCAAAGCATTTAGAAGAATTCCGTAATCTTATATTTAGATCTAAAGTCGGTTTTCTTGTATATACTCATTAAGCAATCGATATCGAAATGCCTCAAATCATTAGTTTAACATATTTAAGTTAATTAACCCTCTTTGTCTTACTGAAGTCTACAAACGCCTTAATGGCATAACGGCAAAGCATTTAGAAGAATTCCGTAATCTTATATTTAGGTATAAAGTCGATTTTGTTGTTTATATGCATTTAGCAATCGAATTCGAAAATCTTCAAATCATTAGTTTAACATATTTAAGTTAATAAAGCTTCTTTAACGCACTGAAGTTAACACAAAGCCATGGCGGCATAACGGCAGTTCATGTAGAAGAATTCCGTAATCTTATATTTAGGTATAAAGTCGATTTTCTTGTATATACACATTTAGCAATCGATATCGAAATGCCTCAAATCATTAGTTTAATATATTTAAATTAATTATCCGTCTCTATCTTACTGAAGTCTACAAACGCCTTAACGGCATAACGGCAAAGCATTTAGAAGAATTACGTAATCTTATATTTAGGTATAAAGTCGATTTTGTTGTATATACTCATTTAGCAATCGAAATCGAAATGCTTCAAATCATTAGTTTAATATACTTAAGTTAATAAAGCTTCTTTAACGCACTGAAGTTAGCACAAAGCTATGGCGGCATAACGGCAGTGCATTTAGAAGAATTCTGCAAGCTTATATTTAGGTATAAAGTCGATTTTGTCGTATATACACATTTAGCAATCGATATCTAAATGCTTCAAATCATTAGTTTAACATATTTAAGTTAATTAACCTTTTTTTAGCGTATTTAAGTTGATAGAAAGCCATGGTGGCATTACGACAGTACATTTGGAAGAATTCCGTACTCTTATATTTAGGTATAAAGTCGATTTTCGTGTATATATGCATTAAGCAATTGCATTAAGCAATTGATATCGAAATGCTTCAAATAACTGGTTTAACATATTTAAGTTAATAAACCTTCTTTGACTTACTGAAGTTAACATAAAGCCATAACGGTATAACGGCAGTGCATTTGGAAGAATTCCGTAATCTTATATTTATGTGTAAAGTCGATTTTCTTGTATATACACATTTAGCAATCGATATCGAAATGCCTCAAATCATTAGTTTAACATGTTTAAGTTAATTAACCCCCTTTATCTTACTGAAGTCTACAAACGCCTTAACGGCATAACGGCAGTGCATGTAGAAGAATTCCGTTATCATATATTTAGGTATAAAGTCGATTTTCTTGTATATACACATTTAGCAATTGAAATCGAAACGCTTCAAATCATTAGTTTAACATATTTAAGTTAATAAACCTTCTTTAACGAACTGAAGTTGGCATAAATCCATGGCGGCATAACGGCAGTATATTTATATGAATTCCGTTATCTTATATTTAGGTATAAATTCGATTTTGTTTAGCAATCGATATCGAAATGCTTCAAATCATTAGTTTAACATATTTAAGTTAGTTAACCTTCTTTAACGTAATAAAGGTGATATAGAGCCATGGCGGCATAACGACAGTGCATTTAGAAGAATTCCGTAATCTTATATTTAGGTATAAAGCCGATTTTGTTGTATATACGCATTTAGCAATTGATATCGAAATGCTTCAAATCATTAGTTTAACATATTTAAGTTAATTAACCTTCTTTAACGTATTGAAGTTGATGTAAAGCCATGGCAGCATAACGGCAGTGCAGTTAGAAGAATTCCGTAATCTTATATTAGGTATAAAGTCGATTTTCTTGTATATACACATTTAGCTATCGATATCGAAATGCTTCAAATCATTGGTTTAACATATTTAAGTTAATAAACCTTTTTAACGTATTTAAGTTTATATAAAGCCATGGTGGCATTACGACAGTACATTTGGAAGAATTCCGTACTCTTATATTTAGGTATAAAGTCGATTTTCTTGTATATATGCATTAAGCAATCGATAGCGAAATGCTTCAAATCATTAGTTTAACATATTTAAGTTAAATAGCCTTCTTTAACGTAATGAAGGTGACATAAAGCCATGGCGGCATAACGACAGTACATTTGGAAGAATTCCGTAATCTTATGTTTTGGTATAAATTCGATTTTCTTTTATATACACATTTAGCTATCGATATCGAAATGCTTCAAATCATTAGTTTAATATATTTATGTTAATAAACCTTCTTTAACGAACGGAAGTTGGCTTAAAGCCATGGCGGCATAACGGCAGTGCAGTTAGAAGAATTCCGTAAGCTTATATTTAGGTAAAAAGTCGAGTTTGTTGTACATACACATTTAGCAATCGATATCGAAATGCTTCAAATCATTAGTTTAACATATTTAAGTTAGTTAACTTTCTTTAATGTATTGAAGTTGATATAAAGCCATGGCGGCATAACGACAGTGCATTTAGAAGAATTCCGTAATCTTATATTTAGGTATAAAGTCGATTTTGTTGTAAATACACATTAGCAATCGATATCGAGATGGTTCAACTCATTAGTTTAACATATTTAAGTTAATTAAACTTATTTTTCCTACTGAAGTGTACGTAAAGCCATAACGGTATAACGGCAGTGCATTTGGAAGAATTCCGTAATCTTATATTTAGGTATAAAGTCGATTTTCTTTTAAATACACATTTAGATATCGATATCGAAATGCATTTGGAAGAATTCCGTAATCTTTTATTTAGGTATAAAGTCGATTTTCTGTTATATACACATTTAGATATCGATATCGAAATCCCTTTTTTAACGTATTGAAGTTGATATAAAGCCATGGTGGCATATCGACAGTACATTTGGAAGAATTCCGTAATCATATATTCAGGTATAAAGTCGATTTTCTTGTATATATGCATTAAGCAAACGATATCGAAATGCTTCAAATCATTAGTTTAACATATCTAAGTTAATAAACCTTCTTAAACGAACTTAAGTTAACATAAAGCCATAACGCCATAACGGCAGTGCATTAGGAAGAATTCCGTAATCTTACATTTAGGTATAAAGTCTATTTTGTTGTGTATATGCATTAAGCAATCGATTTTGAAATACTTCAAATCATTAGTTTAACATATTTAAGTTTATTAACCCTCTTTATTTTACTGAAGTTAAAACAAAGCCATGGCGGCACAACGGCAGTTCATGTAGAAGAATTCCCTTTAGGTATAAAGTCGATTTTCTTGTATGTACACTTTTAGCAATCGATATCGAAATGCCCCAAATCATTAGTTTAACATATTTAAGTTAATTAACCCCCTTTATCGTACTGAAGTCCACAAACGCCTTAACGGCATAACGGCAGTGCATGTAGAAGAATTCCGTTATCATATATTTAGGTATAAAGTCGATTTTCTTGTATATACACATTTAGCAATCGATATCGAAATGCTTCAAATCATTAGTTTAACATATTTAAGTTAATTAACCCTCTTTATCCTACTGAAGTCTACAAACGCCTTAACGGCATAACGGCAAAGCATTTAGAAGTATTCCGTAATCTTATATTTAGGTAAAAAGTCGTTTTTCTTGTTTATACTCATTTAACAATCGATATCGAAATGCTTCAAATCATTAGTTTAACATATTTAAGTTAATAAAGCTTCTTTAACGCACTGAAGTTAACACAAAGCCATGGCGGCATAACGGCAATTCATGTAGAAGAATTCCGTAATCTTATATTTAGGTATAAATTCGATTTGCTTGTATATACACATTTAGCAATCGATATCGAAATGCCTCAAATCATTAGTTTAACATATTTAATTTAATTAACCCTCTTTATCTTACTGAAGTCTACAAACGCCTTAACGGCATAACGGCAGTGCATGTAGAAAAATTCCGTTATCATATATTTAGGTATAAAGTCGATTTTATTGTATATACACATCTAGCAATCGATATCGAAATGCCTCAAATCATTAGTTTAACATATTTAAGTTAATTAGCCCTCTTTATCTTACTGGAGTTTACAAACGCCTTTACGGCATAACGGCAAAGCATTTAGAAGAATTCCGTAATCTTATATTTAGATCTAAAGTCGGTTTTCTTGTATATACTCATTAAGCAATCGATATCGAAATGCCTCAAATCATTAGTTTAACATATTGTGGCAGCATTATAAATATGTAAATTATATATTGTGGTAACATCATAAATCTGTAAATTATGTATCTTATTATAAATAAAGGAGTGTGGCAGCACGATCTGCGGCCATGTTGAAGATAAAGAAGAACGAGTGCAGATCATTTAAAAAGAGCGTCCAACATAATAAAAAATTGCTTAAAATATCAGAAGTGGTTGTATTGCGCCCAAAATGTCATCAAACGAGGATTCGCTTAGTTTATACACAGTTGAACAATTAAAATCATGGTTGCGTTCGCTCAAACATAAAACAACAGGTAGTAAAGCCGAACTAATTGTTCGCCTACAAAAAATTCCTGAGGAGCTTCGTGGAAATTTTCGAAACTCCATGGTTGACGTTGACGCTGACGTTGACTGTACGCAAGCCATCATTGCGGAAAAAGAACAAGCTGATGAAATCAACGAAGGAGCGAGCAGTATAAACATCACCGAGGAGTGTGGTGAATTTAGCAATGGGATTGTACCACAATATGACGCAAGTAATCGAACGAGTGTTGAAAAGAAACAAAAAGAGTGTGATGCAAACGAGTGGCGACTTTTAAAAATCGAATTAGAATTGTTGAAGCGTGAGTGTGAACTAAAGAAGATGGAAAATGAACTTCTAATGAGAGAAAAAGAACAGTTGAGAAATAGTGATAATCAAACAAAAAACATTTCCAATAAGCAAAAGTTCGCAGATGTTAAAGAACTTATATCTGAATTTTCTGGTAGTGGTGAATGTCTTAAGCTATGGCAAGCACAACTAAAAAATATCCAGAGTGTTTACCAACTTGATGATAACAACCTAAGAGCATTAATTGCAAATAAATTAAAAGGCAATGCGCTAAAGTGGTTACATTCTCGAGATGACTTGATTTTAATGCCAATCGACAAGTTCTTAAAGGAAATGAGCTCGCTGTTTGAAGAAAAAACAAGCAATTTGATGCTAAAAAAAAAGTTTGAAATCAGGCAGTGGTTGACTACCGAATCGTTTCGAGAATATTTCCAAGAAAAACTAATTCTGGCAAATAGAATTCTAATTGGTGAAGATGAACTTGTAGAATATCTAATTGATGGCATTCCGGATAATACTTTACGTTCGCAAGCTAAAATGCAACGATTTCATGACAAATATGAATTGTTAGAAGCGTTTAGAAATATTCAATTGCCACGATATATATCAAAGAAAATGACAGCAGACAATCAACATGAGCAGTCGAATAATGGACAACAAACAACAAGAGTCGTGAGATGCTACAATTGCAACTCCGTTGGCCATTTAGCAAGTGTATGCCGAAAACCCAAACGAGAGCTTGGTGCTTGTCATGTATGCGCTGAAGTTGGCCATTTAGCAGCAAATTGTCCACAAAGGAAGAGCCGCCCTGTACAACATGTCACAGAATTGATGGAAGGCGATGAATATGTAAGGTTTTTAAATTATGTATTTATTAATTCTAAATTTACTTATAAAACTTTATTAGGATCATTAATTGATACGGGAAGCCCCATTAGCTTTGTTCGCCAACAGTTCGTACCAGATGTAGTAATAAACAGAAAGAACAATGTATTTTTAAAATATAGTGGTATAAACAAAAGTCCATTATCTATTGTCGGAAATGTAAACAGTTTTATTTTTTTCAAAAATAAAAGAATTGAATTAACGATGTTAGTCGTAACAAATGAAACAATGACTCATCCAATTATTTTAGGAAGAGACTTTTTAAGTAAATCTAATTTAAAATTAGAATGTAAAGAAATAGATTCGAATTTCAAAGTCGAAAATAACACATATGATGAAGAGTGTCAAAGATTAATGAAAATTGAATTTGATAACACTAAATTTTCTGTGAATTACAATGAAGTATTGAAAACTGAAGCAAAAACTCCTAATGTTTATATAAAAAATGATAATGTAAGTGTCTATGCAAAACAAAAATTTCTGCAAATATTTCAAGATTATTATATGTGCTGTAAGCGCCCCGATACGCCAAAAATTAGATGTGAGATGAAACTGTTGTTGAGTACAGAAAAACCTTTTAATTGTCCTCCAAGAAGACTGTCATACAGTGAAAAACAACAAGTTAGGGTTGTTTTAGATGACTTAATGCAAACCAAGATAATTAGGCCGAGTAAGTCAGAATATTCTTCCCCCATTGTTTTAGTAAGGAAAAAAACAGGTGATATAAGGTTATGTGTGGATTTTCGTAGTTTGAATAAGATAACATTGAAAGATAACTATCCCTTGCCTCTTATTGATGATCTGTTAGATAGACTAGCAAATAAATGCATTTTTTCGTTATTGGATTTAAAGAGTGCGTTCTATCACGTAGATATGGTTGAAGATTCGATTAAATACACTTCTTTTGTAACACCGATGGGGCAGTACGAGTTTTTGAAAATGCCTTTCGGTCTGAAAAATGCACCTTCAACATTCCAGCGGTTTGTTAGCCATGTTTTCGATGATCTGATTCGAGCAGAGAAAATTGCTATTTATTTAGACGATATCATGATAGCTACAAGTAATGAAGAAGAACATTTAGACATTTTGCAGGAAGTTTTTAATAAGTTAGTACAAAACAAATTGGAATTGAGGTTAGATAAATGCCGATTTATGGAGTCAGAAATACGCTATTTAGGATATAACATTTCGAGTAAAGGTATTCTACCGGATGAAAAGAATGTAGAAGCTATACTGAATTTTCCTATACCCAGTAACACAAAAGCTGTACACAGTTTTTTGGGCTTATGCTCATACTTTAGAAGATTCGTTAAAGATTTTTCGCGAGAAGCTCAGCCTCTGTACAAACTAATAAAAAAGAATGTTAAATTTACATTTGGGGAAGACGAGTTACAGTGTTTTGAGAAACTTAAAAATAAATTAATTGGGTCTCCTATCTTAGCGATTTACGACCCAAGAGATGATACAGAGCTGCATTGCGATGCCAGCTCTCGGGGATTTGGTGCAATATTATTACAAAAAAAGAGTGACGACAAATTTCACCCAGTCTTTTATTTTTCGAAACGTACCAGCGAGCCCGAATCTAAATACCACAGCTTTGAGCTGGAAACACTTGCAATTATTTATGCACTTCGGAGATTTCGGGTATATCTTCAAGGATTGAAATTTAAGATAGTCACTGATTGCAATTCACTCATGCTAACTTTAAATAAGAAGGAAGTAAATCCAAGAATAGCCAGGTGGGCACTCGAATTGCAAAATTTTCAATATGTTCTCGAACACCGTAATGGAAATAGAATGCTCCATGTGGACGCACTTAGTCGCACTTCAAATATCTTAGTTCTTGAAGAAAATACGTTTGAGCAAAATCTGTCAATTTGCCAAAATCGAGATAGGAAAATTATTGAAATCCGGGGGGAATTGGAAAACAAGGAAAATGGTGTTTTTGAAATGCGGAATGGCTTAGTTTATAGAAAAAACGGACAAAATATACTATTTTATATACCAAATGAGATGGAAGAACATTTATTGAGAAAGTATCACGATGAAATGGGTCATATGGGAAGTGATAAAGTTTTCAGTGCTATAATAAAGTCATATTGGTTTCCCAAAATGAAGGAGAAAATTAAACAATATATCTCAAATTGCCTAAAGTGTATTGCCTTTTCCTCGAAGAGTGGGAAACATGAGGGCCTCTTACATAATATACCCAAAGGAAACGTACCTTTCGAAACTGTTCATGTGGATCACTTCGGTCCAGTGTCATTTAAACATTCTAAGAAAAAATATGTATTTTTGGTAATAGATGGGTTCACTAAATTTGTTAAGTTATATGCGGTGTGTTCAGCAGGCACCAGGGAGGTCATGAGCTGTTTAAAATTGTATTTTAGTAGTTACAGTCGTCCAAAGGTATTGATATCTGATCGAGGCAGTGCGTTTACATCAAAAGATTTTGAAAATTTTTTGAAAACAAATAACGTAAAACATGTAAAAATTGCGACAGGATCGCCACAAGCCAATGGACAGGTGGAGCGCGTTAATCGTAGTCTTGCTCCAATGATAGCAAAATTAACCAGCGGTGGCTTTAATTTCAGCTTAGACAAAACTTTACCGGACATAGAGTATGCTTTAAACAATACGATGCATCGAAGTATAGGCACAACTCCAAGCGAACTACTTTTTGGAGTTTCACAAAGGGGAACTGTCGTTGACTTTCTCAGAGAAAGACTAGAAGAAAATGATTTGAATAATAATGAACGTAACTTAGCAGATATTAGGGATAAGGCAGCAGAAAATATTTCAAAGTCTCAAAATTATAATAAATTGCTGAAAGATAAACATCGGACACAAAGAAAGTATATGGAAGGAGATTATGTTATGGTAAAGAATTATATAAGTAATCCAGGTGCATGTAAAAAGATTGCCCCCAAGTTTAAAGGTCCTTATAGAGTTTGCAAAATACTTTCTAATGACAGGTATATACTTAGAGATGTCGAGGGATTTCAACTTAGCCAAATTCCATATGAAGGAATATGGGAAGTAGCAAACATGAAGCCTTGGTTAAACCATGGTCTCCCTAATGAAAGCGTAATCGGGACGATTACATGTCAGGATGGTCGAACTGTGGCAGCATTATAAATATGTAAATTATATATTGTGGTAACATCATAAATCTGTAAATTATGTATCTTATTATAAATAAAGGAGTGTGGCAGCACGATCTGCGGCCATGTTGAAGATAAAGAAGAACGAGTGCAGATCATTTAAAAAGAGCGTCCAACATAATAAAAAATTGCTTAAAATATTTAAGTTAATTAACCCTCTTTGTCTAACTGAAGTCTACAAACGCCTTATTGGCATAACGGCAAAGCATTTAGAAGAATTCCGTAATCTTATATTTAGGTATAAAGTCGATTTTGTTGTTTATATGCATTTAGCAATCGAATTCGAAAATCTTCAAATCATTAGTTTAACATATTTAAGTTAATAAAGCTTCTTTAACGCACTGAAGGTAACACAAAGCCATGGCGGCATAACGGCAGTTCATGTAGAAGAATTCCGTAATCTTATATTTAGGTATAAAGTCGATTTTCTTGTATATACACATTTAGCAATCGATATCGAAATGCCTCAAATCATTAGTTTAATATATTTAAATTAATTATCCGTCTCTATCTTACTGAAGTCTACAAACGCCTTAACGGCATAACGGCAAAGCATTTAGAAGAATTACGTAATCTTATATTTAGGTATAAAGTCGATTTTGTTGTATATACTCATTTAGCAATCGAAATCGAAATGCTTCAAATCATTAGTTTAATATACTTAAGTTAATAAAGCTTCTTTAACGCACTGAAGTTAGCACAAAGCTATGGCGGCATAACGGCAGTGCATTTAGAAGAATTCTGCAAGCTTATATTTAGGTATAAAGTCGATTTTGTTGTATATACACATTTAGCAATCGATATCTAAATGCTTCAAATCATTAGTTTAACATATTTAAGTTAATTAACCTTTTTTTAGCGTATTTAAGTTGATATAAAGCCATGGTGGCATTACGACAGTACATTTGGTAGAATTCCGTACTCTTATATTTAGGTATAAAGTCGATTTTCGTGTATATATGCATTAAGCAATTGATATCGAAATGCTTCAAATAACTGGTTTAACATATTTAAGTTAATAAACCTTCTTTGACTTACTGAAGTTAACATAAAGCCATAACGGTATAACGGCAGTGCATTTGGAAGAATTCCGTAATCTTATATTTATGTATAAAGTCGATTTTTTTGTATATACACATTTAGCAATCGATATCGAAATGCCTCAAATCATTAGCTTAACGTGTATAAGTTAATTAACCCCCTTTATCTTTCTGAAGTCTACAAACGCCTTAACGGCATAACGGCAGTGCATGTAGAAGAATTCCGTTATCATATATTTAGGTATAAAGTCGATTTTCTTGTATATACACATTTAGCAATTGAAATCGAAACGCTTCAAATCATTAGTTTAACATATTTAAGTTAATAAACCCTCTTTATCTTACTGAAGTCCACAAACGCCTTAACGCCATAACGGCAAAGCATTTAGAAGAATTACGTAATCTTATATTTAGGTATAAAGTCGATTTTCTTGTATATACTCATTTAGCAATCGAAATCGAAATGCTTCAAATCATTAGTTTAACATATTTAAGTTAATTAACCCTCTTTATCTTACTGAAGTCTACAAACATCCTAACGGCATAACGGCAAAGCATTTAGAATTAAGTTAATTAACCCTCTTTATCTTACTGAAGTCTACAAACATCCTAACGGCATAACGGCAAAGCATTTAGAAGAATTCCGTAAGCTTATATTTAGGTATAAAGTCGATTTTGTTGTATATACTCATTTAGCAATCGATATCGAAATGCTTCAAATCATTAGTTTAACATATTTAAGCTAATTAACCCTCTTTATCTTACTAAAGTCTACAAACGCCTTAACGGCATAACGGCAAAGCATTCAGAAGAATTACGTAATCTTATATTTAGGTATAAAGTCGATTTTGTTGTTTATATGCATTTAGCAATCGAATTCGAAAATCTTCAAATCATTAGTTTAACATATTTAAGTTAATAAAGCTTCTTTAACGCACTGAAATTCACAAAGCCATGGCGGCATAACGGAAAAGCATTAGAAGAATTCCGTAATCTTATATTTAGGTATAAAGTCGATTTTGTTGTATATACACATTTAGCAATCGAATCGAAATCCCTTCAAATCATTAGTTTAAATATTTAATTAATTACTCTTTAACGCACTGAAGTTAACACAAAGCCATGGCGGCATAACGGCAGTCATTTAGAAGAATTCCGTAATCTTATATTTAGGTATAAAGTCGATTTTGTTGTATATACTCATTTAGCAATCGATATCGAAATGCTTCAAATCATTAGTTTAATATATTTAAGTTAATTAACCTCTTTATCTTACTGAAGTCTACAAACGCCTTACGGCATAACGGCAAAGCATTTAGAAGAATTACGTAATCTTATATTTAGGTATAAAGTCGATTTTGTTGTATATACTCATTTAGCAATCGAATATCGAAATGCTTCAAATCATTAGTTTAACATATTTAAGTTAATAAAGCTTCTTTAACGCACTGAAGTTACACAAAGCCATGGCGGCATAACGGCAGTCATTTAGAAGAATTCCGTAATCTTATATTTAGGTATAAAGTCGATTTTCGTTGTATATACACATTTAGCAATCGATATCGAAATGCTTCAAATCATTAGTTTAACATATTTAAGTTAATAAACCTTCTTTACTTACTGAAGTTACATAAAGCCATAACGGTCATAACGGCAGTGCATTTGGAAGAATTCCGTAATCTTATATTTAGGTATAAAGTCGATTTTCTTGTATATACCATTTAGCAATCGATATCGAAATGCTTCAAATCATTAGTTTAACATATTTAAGTTAATAAACCTTCTTTACTTACTGAAGTTACAAAAGCCTAACGGCATAACGGCAGTGCATTTAGAAGAATTCCGTAATCTTATATTTAGGTATAAAGTCGATTTTCTTGTATATACACATTTAGCAATCGATATCGAAATGCTTCAAATCATTAGTTTAACATATTTAAGTTAATTAACCCTCTTTATCTTACTGAAGTCTACAAACGCCTTAACGGCATAACGGCAAAGCATTAAGAAGAATTCCGTATCTTATATTTAGGTATAAAGTCGATTTTCTTGTATATATTCATTTAGCAATTGAAATCGAAATGCTTCAAATCATTAGTTTAACATATTTAAGTTAATTAACCCTCTTTATCTTACTGAAGTCTACAAAATCTTAACGGCATAACGGCAAAGCATTTAGAAGAATTACGTAATCTTATATTTAGGTATAAAGTCGATTTTCTTGTATATACTCATTTAGCAATCGAAATCGAAATGCTTCAAATCATTAGTTTAACATGTTTAAGATAATTAACCCTATTTATCTTACTGAAGTCTACAAACATCTTAACGGCATAACGGCAAAGCATTTAGAAGAATTACGTAATCTTATATTTAGGTATAAAGTCGATTTTCTTGTATATACTCATTTAGCAATCGATATCGAAATGCTTCAAATCATTAGTTTAACATATTTAAGCTAATTAACCCTCTTTATCGTACTAAAGTCTACAAACGCCTTAACGGCATAACGGCAAAGCATTTAGAAGAATTACGTAATCTTATATTTACGTATAAAGTCGATTTTCTTGTGTATACTCATTTAGCAATCGATATCGAAATGCTTCAAATCATTAGTTTAATATATTTAAGTTAATTAACCCTCTTTATCTTACTGAAGTCCACAAACGCCTTAACGCCATAACGGCAAAGCATTTAGAAGAATTCCGTAATCTTATATTTATGTATAAAGTCGATTTTCTTGTATATACACATTAAGCTATCGATATCGAAATGCCTCAAATCATTAGATTAATATATTTAAATTAATTAACCGTCTCTATCTTACTGAAGTCTACAAACGCCTTAACGGCATAACGGCAAAGCATTTAGAAGAATTACGTAATCTTATATTTAGGTATAAAGTCGATTTTGTTGTATATACTCATTTAGCAATCGAAATCGAAATGCTTCAAATCATTAGTTTAATAAACTTAAGTTAATAAAGCTTCTTTAACGCACTGAAGTTAACACAAAGCCATGGCGGCATAACGGCAGTGCATTTAGAAGAATTCCGTAAGCTTATATTTAGGTATAAAGTCGATTTTGTTGTATATACTCATTTAGCAATCGATATCGAAATGCTTCAAATCATTAGTTTAACATATTTAAGCTAATTAACCCTCTTTATCTTACTAAAGTCTACAAACGCCTTAACGGCATAACGGCAAAGCATTTAGAAGAATTACGTAATCTTATATTTACGTATAAAGTCGATTTTCTTGTATATACTCATTTAGCAATCGATATCGAAATGCTTCAAATCATTAGTTTAACATATTTAAGTTAATTAACCCTCTTTATCTTACTAAAGTCTACAAACGTTTTAACGGGATAACGGCAAAGCATTTAGAAGAATTACGTAATCTTATATTTAGGTATAAAGTCGATTTTGTTGCATATACACATTTAGCAATCGATATCGAAATGCTTCAAATCATTAGTTTAACATAGTTAAGTTAATTAACCCTCTTTATCTTACTAAAGTCTACAAAAGCCTTAACGGCATAACGGCAGTGCATTTGGAAGAATTCGGTAATCTTATATTTAGGTTTAAAGTCGATTTTCTTGTATATACTCATTTAGCAATCGATATCGAAATGCTTAAAAATCATTAGTTTAACATATTTAATCTAATTAACCCTCTTTATCTTACTAAAGTCTACAAACGCCTTAACGGCATAACGGCAAAGCATTTAGAAGAATTACGTTATCTTATATTTAGGTATAAAGTCGATTTTGTTGTATGTACACATTAAGCAATCGATATCGAAATGCTTCAAATCATTAGTTTAACATATTTAAGCTAATTAACCCTCTTTATCTTACTAAAGTCTACAAAAGCCTTAACGGCATAACGGCAGTGCATTTGGAAGAATTCCGTAATCTTATATTTAGGTATAAAGTCGATTTTCTTGTATATCATCATTATGTATCAAATCATTAGTTTAACATATTTAAGTTAATAAACCTTCTTTAACGAACTGAAGTTGGCATAAATCCATGGCGGCATAACGGCAGTGCATTTATAATAATTCCGTAATCTTATATTTAGGTATAAATTCGATTTTCTTGTATATACGCATTTAGCAATCGATATCGAAATGCTTCAAATCATTAGTTTAACATATTTAAGTTAATTAACCTTATTTATCTTACTGAAGTTCACGTAAAGCCATAACGTTATAACGGCAGTGCATTTGTGGGAATTTCGTTATCTTATATTTAGGTATAAAGTCGATTTTGTTGTATATACACATTTAGCAATCGATATCGAAATGCCTCAAATCATTAGTTTAACATATTTAAGTTAATTAACCTTCTTTAACATATTGAAGTTGATATAAGGCCATGGTGGCATAACGATAGTACATTTTGAAGAATTCCGTAATCTTATATTTAGGTATAAAGTCGATTTTTTTGTATATACACAATAAGCAATCGATATCTAAATGCTTCAAACCATTAGTTTAACATATTTAAGTTAATTAACCTTTTTTAACGTATTGAAGTTGATATAAGGCCATGGTGGCATAACGGCAGTACATTTGGAAGAATTCCGTAATCTTATATTTAGGTATAAAGTCAATTTTCTTGTATATATGCATTAACCAATCGATATCGAAATGCTTTAAATCATTAGTTTGACATATTTAAGTTAACATAAAGCAATAACGGCATAACGGCAGTATATTTATATGAATTCCGTTATCTTATATTTAGGTATAAAGTCGATTTTGCTGTACATACACATTTAGCAATCGATATCGAAATGCTTCAAATCATTAGTTTAACATATTTAAGTTAGTTAACCTTCTTTACCGTAATGAAGGTGGTATAAAGCCATGGCGGTATAACGACAGTGCATTTAGAAGAATTCCCTAATCTTATATTTAGGTATAAAGTCGATTTTGTTGTATATACGCATCTAGCAATCCATATCGAAATGCTTCAAATCATTAGTTTAACATGTTTAAGTTAATTAACCTTCTTAACGTAATGAAGGTGATATAGAGCCATGGCGGCATAACGACAGTGCATGTAGAAGAATTCCGTAATCTTATATTTAGGTATAAGGTCTTTAACGAACTGAAGTTAACATAAAGCAATAACGGCATAACGGCAGTATATTTATATGAATTCCGTTATCTTATATTTAGGTATAAATTCGATTTTGTTGTACATACACATTTAGCAATCGATATCGAAATGCTTCAAATCATTAGTTTAACATATTTAAGTTAGTTAACCTTCTTTAACGTAATAAAGGTGATAT
>JAPZAG010002223.1:0-19883 GCA_027475135.1 Bactrocera correcta | reverse complement strand
TCAAAAATCATCATTGAAATTGATGGAAGGGGAATTAAACATTTCCAAAACATCGATTTGTCGCATTTTGACCGAACATTTGGGCTTACGAAGGGTGTGAAAAATTGCTTAGAATTGAGCATCCGATTCGACGCTTGTGACTGATTATTTATCCAAAAATCACATTTTAACCATTAACCACTCCCCGTATTCACCTGATATAGCACCGTACGGCTTCTCCCTTTTCAAAAAAAATGCATTTGCCCATAAAAGGAAAGCGTTATGCAGACGTAGAGGCCATTCAAAACACATGCACAGTCATCGACTGATACCCAACGCGTACGGTTGTGCTTAAAGTGATTTCAGTGTTTCGCAGTCTTTTTTGAGTTATTTTCTCTCCTGTGTTTACAGCAAGGTCAATAACAAATTTTCTTCCATTGGTAAGCCACGTGTGCTTCTACTAATTGTGTATATTTCATAAGCAAAAATGCCCCTTGAGGGGCCCCCTCTCGGGCAAAACAGGTTCGCCCTGTTATCAAGCCCAAAAGCAAAGAGAAAAAAACCTCAATCTATAACTAAAGAATTGTTTCCCGCTTTACCATTAATTAAGAAAGAAAACCCAAGATTTTTAGTGGCAAGTGCATCAAACTCAATAAAACCTTTAAACAAGTATTCTTGCTTTGCTGTGCATAAAGCTTTAAAAGCTTTTAGTTCAGAAATCATCAATATATCCGAACTAAAAGAGGGAAAATTTTATTAATCTTTGTTAAAAACGATAATATCGCAAACAAGTTTTGTAAAACAACCACTTTACATGGGATATGTAATGTAAAAATTGAGCTGCATAACAACCTGAATTACTCCAAAGGCACAATCTACGCACCATGTCTTAATGATATTTCAGAAAATGAAATTATTGAAAACCTGAAAGCCCAGGGTGTTGTGTCAGTTTACAAATTTTCTAAATATGAGGATGGCAAACAAGTACCTAGCGGAGTAGTTTTACTCACTTTTGATATATATCAATTGCCTGAGAAATTGGAAGTATCATGGTATACAACTAAAGTACGCCCATACTACCCAAATCCCATGAGGTGTAAAAATTGCCAATTGTTCGGCCACACAGCAAAGCGATGTAATAAAACATCCACCTGCGACTCATGCGCACTCCCTCCTCACTCTCCAGAAGTATGCTCTCGCACTTTGTGCGCAAACTGCTCTGGCAGCCACCCCGCTTCCAGCAAATCTTGCCCAAAGTTTGTTCAATTGAAACAAGTAAAAAAGATTAAAACAGACAATAAGTGCTCTATGCGCGAAGCGATCAAAATGCAAAAAATGCAAATACCATCACCTCTTAACGAGACCCCTCTTTCCTTTTCTAATGTTATCAAAAAATCAAACAATACACAACCAAAACAAAACCATAATGAAACCCAAGCAGAACTAATACGTTCGAGCAACAACAACACCGATATTAATATAACGAATGACGAAGCAAAAGAAAACAACGCAAGTCAAACAAACAATTTAAATACTAGTCAAACCACTTTTCCAGTCGATGACTCAACAACAACAACAACTGTCTCAAATTTTATTACCCAACTTACCTCTTCTGGGACGTGCATTGAGCACTCGGATATCCTCACAAGCTTTGACTGCATACCGGAACATCTGGATCATGGAGTCGCCTTATCGAACTCCGGTGGCTCCTTCTCTGTACATATGCCGACGAGGGAGGTTTGGCAGGGAAGAAGTCGTTGGAGGAGGGGGGCAGTAAGCTTCTTTACGGATGGGTCGAAGTTTGGGGGGGAAGGTTGGTGGAGGGGTCTACTGTCGGGAGCTCTCCATAAAATCCAGCTTCAGACTTCCCGACTATTGCAGTGTTTTCCAGGCCGAGGTTGCAGCCATCAAGGTAGCAGCAGATATGCTGCTCAAGAGAGTTTCTACCTTCAGGGAAGTGACCATTCACTCAGACAGCAGAGCGGCGATACTAGCCCTGAACTCATTCACGGTGCGTTCAGGGGTGGTCGAAGAGTGTCTGGCGTCACTGTCTCTGGCGTCGGGAGCTTTTACTATAAGACTTGTGTGGGTGCCGGGCCACAGCGGAATCCCAGGTAACTGCAAGGCTGATGAGCTAGCAAGAAAAGGTACCCTGGAATCGCTGTCGGTAGAATGGGAACGGGTAGGTGCTCCTGCATCCTCTTGTTCTCTACTACTGGATAGCTGGGCCTCGCGGCTGCTCGGTCGGCGATGGTCCAGCATTGGCACCTGCGCGGTTGCAAGGGCCTTTTGGCCCAAGATAGATCGTAGAAGATCTAGTGATCTCTTTGCCCTCAGTAAGGCTAGCCTCTCATTAATGATGGGGCTCTTGACGGGCCACTGCCCTATTGGCATACATGCGGTAAGACTGGGAATCTTCCCGGACGCCGCATGCAGAAGCTGCTTAGAAGAAGATGCAGTAGAAACTAGCCAGCACTTCCTTCTTAACTGCCCTGCTTTTGGGAGATCAAGACTTAGACACCTGGGTGCACATAGCTTCAGACTACCCGCCGACCTGGCGGGCATGGAAATTAAGCGCCTCTGCAAATTTGTATTGGATACTAAACGGTTTGCCGATATCTGAGTCCGAACACGGGAGTTCGATTTTCAATGGCTTCACAAAGGACTACTTATCAGTCCATGTGCGATCTCTGATCAGCCATCTAACCTAACCTAACCTAACCTACCTCTTCTGATACTCCCGTTCCATTTTCCCCCCCTTATCTTACCTCCCTACAGACTTCCAAATACAAATGAATTATGATTAAAATATTACAATGGAATATAAACGGACTATTTAATAATTACCCTGATTTAAATATTTTAATTAATGAATTTTCTCCTGAAATTGTTGCTTTACAAGAGACGCATCTCCCCGCTAATAAGAAAGCGTATTCTCCTAAAAACTACACAGGTCACTTTTCTAATAGCAGTCAAAACACTTCCTGTAAGCAAGGCATTGCAATTCTCGTTAAAAACTCCATCAACCATAAACTCATCCCGGTCACTTCTGGCATTTCCTGCTTGGCGTTGGAAATAGACATAGGCTTCAAAATCACTATTGTCAATTGCTACATTCCGCCTCATCAGAACTTTACTAATAGGGACCTTAGTAATATCATCAACACTGTTTCTGCCCCAATTGTTTTGTTAGGAGATTTTAATGCTTGGAGCCCGCTGTGGTGTTCTCCTGCTAGTAATAAAAGAGGAGAAATCATCGAGGATATAATACTTTCTCACAACCTAGTCGTCCTTAACGATGGATCACCCACTCACTTCTCCACTCATAAAACGTTTACCCATCCCGACATCACCCTTGCCTCCACACCAATTGCACCCAAACTTTCCTCCTATACACTTCAAGACCTCCATAATAGAGACCATTTTCCGATTAAACCCATTTCCATCCCTAATTGGTATAAAGTAAGACCCACATCAAAATTCTTAACAGAGAAGGCAGATTGGGCAAACTTTCATCGTCTTTCTGTTTTATTTTCGGACAACAAACCCCAGGCTAAAAACATAAACGCTGAAGCTTCCGCTATTAAACCAATCATCCGCTCAGCAGCACATTACTCGATACCCCCGTCCAGTACCAAGCATTTCCATGCTAAATTGCCTTATTGGTCAAATCTCCTAACAATTTTAAGGAACAATAAACAAAAATTATGGTCCAAATACAAACATTCCAGAACTGACAATAATTTCATAAGCTATAAAAAAGCGGTGTTTAGAAAAGAATTAAAATCTGCCAAACGAAAAGCTTTAGAAACACTCACGCCAATATCAACCCATTTTCGAGCACAAAAAAAATTTGGTCAGACATTAAAATTCTTACAGGGTCCTCACAACGATCCAGTATACCGTTTATACATTCAGCCCAAGGTCCTTTTTATAACCCTCAAGACATTGCTCAGAAGTTTGTGGACACATGGTCAGATAATTCCAACAGTCATAATTTTCATAATGATTTCAACACCTTAAAAAGCCAAACAATCTCTGAAAACTACAATAACCCATTTCCCTCACCCAGAGCCGTCCAAGCAGATGCTCCCATCACATTAAGTGAACTCGATGCAACAATTGCATCGATGACTGGTAAAACTCCAGGATTGGACAAAATTTCCTATCCCATCCTTAAAAATCCCCCTCGATTTTAAAAATTTGTATAATTTCTCTTTACAATAAAATCCTCAACGAGGGAATCTATCCACAGGAGTGGAAGACAGCTTCCATCCTTCCCATCCCCAAGCCCAATAAACCTACTTCTCAAATTGAAAATTATAGACCCATATCCTTACTTCCTTGCATGTCCAAAATTCTGGAGAAAATAATATCTGTAAGAGTTATGTGGTTTGCCAAAGCAAACTCTTTTATAAAACCCAACAATTTGGGTTCCAAAAAGGTTTAGGAGTAACTGACGCTCTGTTATTTTTCGAACACTATGCCTCTACGGCTTTGTCAAACCGAAATCACGTTTCTGTGCTAAGTTTAGACTTTGAAAAAGCATTTGACAGGATTGGACCTCACATGGTACTCAGGGAACTTAAAAAATGGAATGTTGGCGAAAAACTATATAATATAATAAAATCGTTTTTGAACCACCGCAAATTTTTTGTTATTGCCAATAAGCATAAATCCGGCCTACACGATCTGTTTAATGGTATTCCACAGGGATCACCTCTTTCTGTTGCGTTATTTACCATTGCGTTCAATGAAATAAGTACAATTATAAGTTCTAGTGGAGATGTCAAACACTGCATCTATGCCGATGATGTTTTAATATTCTCTCAAACTCATGATCTAAACCAATTTAAACACATATTCTTAAATATATTGAATAAAATAAGTAATTGGTCAAAATTTTCAGGCGCTAATATATCGCCTAGCAAATGTAAAACTTTTCACATATGTCGGAAACATAAGTGCTCCTTTCCTAATATATCCTTTTCAAACGTTGATCTCCCACATACTAATAAATTAAGAATCTTAGGACTTATATTCGACAACAAATTAACTTTCAAAGAGCATTGTAAATATGTTAGAGTAAGTCTTTTTTCTAGACTGAATATAATTAAATTCTTATCTTCTAAATACTGCTTAGTACATACAAATACTCTTGTCAATATAACAAAAGCTTTAATATTATCTAAAATCGGCTTCGGACTTTGTATTTACGGACATTGCGCTAATACACACATTAAGCTCTTGAACGCACCCTACCACGCAGCAGTCAGAAGAAGCATTCGCGCCCTTTCCCCAAAGTCACCAATTAAGGCAATTCTATCTGAAGCTGGATTACCACATATAAACTACCGGACCATGCGTAACACCATGATGCTTATACCGAGGCTACTTCACTGCAGAAATGAATTAATTTTTTCGCAAATCAATCGTTCTATACGAAATCTTTAGACTAGTCGTAAGCCGTCTACTATTATGCCTTGCTTAAGTCTAGCTCAACAGCTGAACATCGTAACCACTCCATCACTTCTTAAAACCTCAGAGTATCCTCCAAGTGCGCTTCCAAATTCATCACTCATCAACATCCTACTTAAGTACCCAAAATATTCTACCAGCAGTAATGAATACAAACAAATGTTTAATGCGGTATTAGAGTCCTTAAATGATGATTGGAACTTGTATTATACGGACGGATCCAAGTCAGACACCAGCACAACGTTTGCTGTGACAAACCAGCTAGGTGTTACTATTATGGTCGGTTCCTTGCCATCCTACTGCTCGGTATTTACTGCCGAAGCAGCCGCAATATTTGAGGCAGTACAATTTGCTTCCCGAATGGGAAATAAATGCATTATATGTACCGACAGTAGATCTGCAATTGAAGCTATATTTAATACCAATAATGCATCTTTAATATCCAATATTCGTAGCATGCTATTGCAAAGCAATAACTGTATAAAAATAATGTGGGTGCCTAGCCATATCGGAATTCATGGCAACGAAATTGCCGATAAAAAAGCTAAAGAAGCTTCCAAACAACCACTTCACTTCTTTGACTATTTCACCGATAAAGATATACGCAGACTTGTTGAAACATACGTAAATGAAATCCAAGTAAGAGAATGGAGTGATCACGATCACCACTACAAAAAATTTAATCCTGCGGGAACAAAGCCTTTATACCCAGGAAAAGCGACTTGTAAAAATATAAGGACATTTATAAGACTTCGAATAGGACACACAACTGCTACACATGCTCACATCTTAAATGGCGTAAATAAACCAAATTGCGTGTTCTGCGGATCAAATGATGTCACAGTTATACACCTCCTCGATACCTGCCCGGCACTTCAACGAATCAGAGCTAATGTTTTCTCTAACAAAAAACCTTCCTCATATCTAGAACGGACTGATAACAGTAACATAGAAATTATATCTAAATATATTTCGCTTTGCAAATTAAATATTTAGTTTAGTTACATACATGTACCCATTTACTTTTGCTTTGAAATTTATCCTTTTTATTGTATCTAAATTCACGTTACATATATAAATCGATCTCAAATGTGAATATAATAGACTAAGATTTTAATATATAAGCTGAAGGCCCTGGCAGCCAGTGCTTTATATCTATAAGTGGAACGATTATTTATAATTATTTCTCTTTTAAATAAAATAAAATAAAATAAAAAAAAACACATGCACCAGCATACTGGCGGCCATACCGGTCAACGAGCTAAAACACTCGTTCGACTTGCTTTTGGACCGTGCAAAAAGGTATTGTAGCAGAAGCAGATTAGTTTGAATAAAATAAATTGATTTTGCCGAAAAACCATTTGTTCTGTTTTTTTGTTTTTAAGTCGTTTTTACTTTGGAATGCACGTTGTATACTGTCTGCAAATTTAATGTTTCAGAAAAAATATATTCCTTTGGATTATTCTTTAGCTTCAAGTTTTTCACTCTTATGGTACAAAATTGAATTAGTAAAATAGAAAATTGAAGCAACTTAAAAACATAAACCGGGTTTAATCGAAATTTTTCATAAAATAGTGAAATATGAAAAAAAAATTTTTAAAGTTTAAGAAAAACAAGAAAAAACGTAAACTTCGATTGCACCGAAGCTAAATACCCTTCACAGGTGCATTTCTGTTAGCAATTATGTGCTCAGTTTGTATGACAGCTATATGCTATAATAATCCAATCTGAACAATTTCTTCGGAGATTACATTGTTGCCTTAGAAAATAATCTATACCAAATTTCGTGAATATTTCCTGTCAAATGTGAAAGTTGTCCATATAAAAACTTTATTCCGATCAATAAGTTTTTATGGCAGCTATATGCTATAGTTAACCGATCTGAACAATTTCTTCGGAGATTACATTGTTGTTTTTAAAAATAATCTATACCATATTTCGTTACAAGAACTTGATTTCGATCGTTCAGTTTGTATGGCAACTATATGATATAGTGGTCCGATAACGGCAGTTCCGACAAATGAGCAGCTACTTGAAGAGAAAATGACATTTGCAAAATTTCATAACGATATCTTAAAATCTGAGGGACTAGTTCGTATATATACAGACAGACGGAAAGACAGACGGACATGGCTAAATCGACTCAGCTCGACCTACAGATCATTTACATATATATAATTTATAGGGTCTCCGACCCTTCCTTCTGGGTGTTACAAACTTCGTGATAAACTTAATATACCCTGTTCAGATTATAAAAATATTTAGTCAATATAACTTCAAAGTGACATGGTGGCTGGGTAACTCACCCACAGATACTCGTATGGCTGTAAAACTTGCAAAACTAAATAACGAAAGACCCTTATATAGAAATTATGGATATCATAATGGTTAGCCATTGTAATGTGAATATATTCTGGTAGAGTGTGGAATTAAGTTGATAGTATCATGACGGTAGTCAAACTTAGTAATCTGTTTACATAATAGTTTATATACATATATATACATATATTATATAATCCACCAGGCACCAATCCCTTAATGGGTGTCCATAAACCGCACAGCGGACATACAGTGAACCAATAAAATTTACATACACCAAGTTCTATTAAATTACGACACGTTTATTTGTTATAAAATGAATAAACTTTTAGTTTTTTCTATTCCTTTCAAAAATGTTAAATATACAAGTTAACCCAAAACGCTGGCAGTCAGATTACTCAGTCTGCATTGTCTGCCTAACATCAGAACATACTAACCCGACCCCAACAGCGAAAACCGTGTTATTCGATGACTCAACATACTCCCAACGTCTATGGCAGGTAGCCACAGGTAAGAGCAGCGACTTAAGCGTAGGTTAAGCTATAGTTGTAGGTGAATTGTAAGTTTAGTTTTAAAATAGACTCAATAAGGAAACACTAATAATAAAATAACTGGCGCCCAACGTTGGATACAAAAATCACCATGAAGTATTCTACAGGATTAAACATGTAAGTGGAGTGCTCGTTTTAGGAATAGATTGCTTTAACCCATTCCTTCCCACTGTCCTATTTACAGGACACCATTATATTAAATATTATTTTTTTTTTTAATTATTTCTGTAGAAATGTACATATATGTACTATTTTCCTATTAAAATATTATTTTTTCGCTATTAAAAGTATTAACACATTGACGGACAGTAGGAACAAGTAAAGTTCGAAAACTGACACTATGTGTCAGTGTCTGTAAACGACCGTTTCGTTTTAGACGGCTATCGCCGTCATGCCACATAGTGAACTTCGCTTTGACGGCTATAGACGCAAGTGTCCGTCAACGTGTTAAGATTATTTTAATATGAATTTTTAAAACTGGTCAGATTTGGCAATTTAGGTCACTTAATGATGAAGAGGGACAAACAAGGAATAGGTTGCAAGAAAACAGCTCTTACTTTTTGTGTCAAATGCAATAAAACACTTTAGAGTGATTGTTTTATACCTTATCATACAAAACAAGCTTAAATACGATCATAATTTTCAAATAAAGTTGATTTTCTTATAAGTGTTATCTTTCATTTTTTCTGAACATATATCCCCAGTGTCCTATTTATATGACGGGCTGATTCATCAATCAAGGTATTTTTTATTTTTTTTTTTATTTCGTATTCTTCTTTCTTAACGTATTGAAAGCCCAAGTTACAAATTTTGTCAAAAAATTCCAAAAGATTTCGATGCTTGGGAAGTAATGGGCTAAGCAAAAATTGTGATAGTGTTGTTATTATCTTTTGTATAAACGAAGATTTAATGAACAATAACGACAATTAAGAGGAATTTATTGAAAAAAAATTAGTAATATACAATCCTCTCGACAAAATATAATGGACGCTAATGCATTACAGGCTGCCGTGACTACCGCCGTACAACAACAAAACATCATATATTTAACCTTAAACTGCAACGATTGTCGGAGCAAATGACTACTCTGACCACTGGGAAAACTCCACAAACATTCGAACCAGTAAAAAATTTACCCCACGTAAAGTGTGAGAAGCCCCTTGATCTGGTAAAATCATTACCATAATTTGATGGGCAAGTAATTTCCTATGTGTCCTATGTGGCAGGTGGCCCATACGGCATATTAAGTATTTAAAACATACCAAGACAGCTCGAGACATTTTCATCAGAGTTTTTCAAAAAAGGCGTAGAATATTTAGGCTTTGTCGTATTAAGAGGTGGTATAATAGCAAGTCCTGAAAAGGTCAATGGCATAAAATGCTATGAACAACCAACCACACTTCGCGGAATTCGTTCGTTTTTCGGATTAGCAAGTTATTATAGATGTTTTATCAGAGACTTTGCCAGCATAGTGAAGCCACTGGCAGCCAAACTTGAAGGGGACAATGGCGAAGTAATTGCCATCAAATCGAAAAAAAAATAAAATTCAGTTCACACAAGAAGGAGAGGATGACTTTAACAAACTTAGAGAAATTCTGTCTTCAGAGGATTTATCCTTATTTCACTAAACTGTTCGATTTGACAACCGATGCTTCCTCAAGGGGCTTAAGAGCTGTGCTTTCACAGAAAAAGGAGAAGCAACAAATGAAAGAGAACAATTTAAATCAGTTGAACATTTATACTGACCACCAATGCTAAAATTAAACGCTTGAAATCTTTCATAGAGAGTTTCAACGAAAATATTCTTTATAAAGCGTTGTCAGGACAACGCATGAATATGATAGAGGTTGAAACGGAAGCACACTTGTGATTGTACCACTATGCACAGCGAAGAGTCACTGACCTACACCATCGAAACGGTGGAAAACCGGGCAATTGCTTCCGAAATCAGATAAAACTTCCAGAGGGTCAAAGCTTATCAAATCAATCATTTATAATTTTTGGATCAAAAAACAGACATATAATATCATTCTATAGTAAAGAATCACTGCTAAAAAACTCTGGGGGAGGTTATTAATGACAGCGTTGTAAATGCTATTCATTGCAGCCTACCAGTTTTACCAAAAATTCAACATCGTCTGGTTGAACACCGCCCTAACATAAAATTTCGTTACACAGAAAAAATGGTTACAGATATCTTCAATGAAGCTGACCAAAACGAAATAATAGTTACCGAGCATTACATGACTTTTGTTTTCCAAAAATGGTTAAGAAGGCAAACGAAGTAGCAGCAAATTGTCGAATTTGTTTGAAATCGAAATACGAACGACATCCTTTGCATCGGAGCATACAAGATAACAAGATTGGCGATAAGGTCTTAGTGAAGGGTAACCAAAAGCTAGGCAATAAATTTACCACACTTTATACAGAAAAATTAGTTGAACAGGATCTGGGCACCACTGTTCTTATAAAGGGAAGGAGGGTTCATAAGGGCAACCGTCGACCACCCTAACACATAAATGTAATTAATGTCACACACTAATTGGAGACTTATCTCAATAGCCCTCCTTTTGCCCACAACTTTATCGGAAAAACTCACGGCCTATACGGAAAGTAACTATATTTCTGTCCTAGACGGCGACAAAATCGTTTGAGAGCATTACGGCTATTTGACCCACTACGAGGGCTGCTATATACATTTCTGGCCTAATAATGAAAATAGGAATATTTATCAAGAAAATGGTTTTATTGTTTTTCAAAATATTCCCCAATCAAGATTTATACACTTTTGCATGCGCTCAAACCACTCCGATTGAGACACCTCCAAAACATGGTTTTTGAATGCTTCAACAACATCTTCTGGCGATGAAAATCGTTGACCACGCATTATTTTTTTGATGTGTGGGAATAAAAAGAAGTCATTGGGTGCCAAGTCAGGGCTGTATGGCGGAGACCTATCAATTCGACGTTTTGACCGGTCAAAAAGGCATTGGTTTGAGCCGATGTGTGAGAGCTCGCATTGTCATGGTGCACAATGATTCTTCTTCTCTTGTTCGCTTTTCGAATTCCTCCGAAGACTTCAGGCAAAAAATGGGGTGTACCACTCAGAATTGAACGTCCTAGGTTGCTCAAGCGGAACAGTCGCCCCATGACCAGTTTTGCCGAAGAAACAGGCGACCATTTGCTTCAAAGTGCTTCTTCCACGAACAACTTTCGTTGGATTTGGCTCGCCTTGGAAGGCCCACACGGTGGATTGCTGTTTTGTTTCGGACTCATACGAATAGATCCATGATTCGTCGCCTGTGACGATCTTATTAACGTCTTTGAAGCACCGCGATCGTATTTTTTCAGAATTTCTTTACACCAATCCACACGAGCCTTTTTTTGAGCGATTGTCAAATTGTGCGGGGTCCTAAGAGAAAAAACCTTTTTTACGGCCAAGTGTTCATGCAATATCGAATGTATGCTGGTGGGAGAAATGCATAGGCATACCTCTATCTGAAGGTATGTTACATGATGGTCTTGCATTATCAGTTCACGTACGGCACCGATGTTTTCTGGCACAACGGCTGTTTTTGGACGACCTTCACGAAATTCGTCTTTGAGCGAGCGTCGGCCACGATTGAATTCGTTGTACCAGTTTTTCACAGTGCTATAGAATGGAGCTTCATAGCCATACAAAGATGCACTCTTGTCGTGAAATGTTCACGAGTTAATTCCATTTTTTGGCCGAGATGAATTTTTTAATTCCCTGTAAATAAAACAATTCACGATTAAATGACAAAACGTTCTAAGTGATGTTATGCTTAAAAATGTCAAACTTTCCAATGGAAATGTCAGATTGCACCTGACAACACTTAGTGTTGTCTAGGCCAGAAATAAATATAGCAGCCTATGTACGCCAACTTGACGATGTATTCAATAATGAATGATGAGACTAGAAACTTAACAAATCTTTTTCCTTAGTCTCATATGAGGAAGATACTAGATTCTGATATAGGAGGTTTGACAATTAAGTAATGAGACTGATTTTATTGCCGCGCTTGTGGTAAACCTGTGACCTTAATTGATATCCATTGATATACTACTGTGCCCAAAACAGGTAACATTGTATTTATTTTTAAAATTCTTTATTTATTCTTCCAAATCAATTTCATCCCATTCAAAGTAATCCCCGATGCAATGCGCTTATGCCAATGGATTTTCCAATCTTCGAAACACTGGTTGTAGTCACTTTCCGGGATGGCCTTCAGTTCCATCTTCGCTGCGGCTTGAATCTTCTCTATCGTGTAAAAATAGTAGCGTGGAAGCAATATCGATTTTTTCAGTAAAAATAATAAAATTCTTCTCTGCATGAGAAAATGATTTTTCTGAAGAAAGTTTTAGCGATTTATATCGGCAAATCATATTTATTTCTTTTATCCTTTTAGAGACTTTTTTAAATCCAACCTTAGGAGGGTTAGCACTTCGTAAGTGCTAAGTAGTGCTTCTCTTAGACTTAAGGGGTTATATACAGTTTGAAGACCAAAAAAGTGAATTTTCCAGAATTTTGTCTAAAAACACTTTTAAATTTAATAATCTTAACATTTTTACAGTATTATGATATATTTTAGCTTTATTTAAACACTTAATATTAGTAAAAAAATACGTTTTGAGGTGACCCCTATATATATTTTGAAGAAAATGTGTTTAAATTTTGGAATAATTTTCCAAGGACTCTGAAGCACCTTTTCAAATTTAGTGTTACGTTGAAAATATTCAACGAAAAAATATGACATTTTCTCTGTATGTTCTTAAATATTAAGCTAAGAAAATAAAGTGAAAAAAATCGATTTTTTTAGTTTTAACTATATATAACTCCTTAACTTATACATATATATAAGATGTGCAAAGAAGTATAAGCATCAAAGAGCATTCACATACCTTTCAGGTATGTAATGATATCCCCTTGATTATCGCTTTCGAACGCAATCTTAACCTACATCATCATCTATGAAACGGCAAATTGATGCGCATGAAGGAAACGCAAGAAACTCTACCTTTGCTACAATTTTAACAACTGCCACTTTGCACGTAATTAAAATTGTCGCACGTTAGCAAATGCACAGGTGTCATGTTACTCACAATAATTTAATTAAATATTCAGTTTACAAGCGAGTGAAACTTGGTATGAATATTTTAATATGCGTATTTACAGTGCGTAAACGTTTTCGTTTTCGCAAATGTAAATAGCGTTTATTGGGAATTTACACTTACGCCAACAATTTTTACAGTATTCAAAACTTTTTATAGGGACTTTTTAGAAGGGCCTCCAGCTCCTTCAGCGAATTTTGTTGTATCTTATGGTAACAATCCTGGCTCGATGCGTTGGTCTTCCTGTAAAATCCAGCCGTTTCCGAGGGATGTTCTCACGCAAACGCCTCAGTACGGCCAAATAGAACTCCTTATTGACTGTATGTCTCTCCAAAACAAATTCATAATGCACCAAAGCACGAATATAGAAAAAATTATGAACATCACCTTGTTTTTGGAGCGGCTTTGGCTTGGTTTTGTTGGTTTCGGCTCGATTTTTCTTCCATTCCTATGAATATCCTTCTTTTAATATAAACATAATTACATGTGTGTTTGAGGACTCAGCAGCGTTATATGCACGTATTTTGGCATAAGCAAATACACTCTTATGGTGCTCAATTTAAGAATTAATGATAGCTTTCAGTCGATCGGAGAGATGTAACAAAATTAGCTGAACAGGCTAAAAGCCATTTCAAAAAGGCCTTATAAAAAGTATTGCGAGGACTGAAAAATCCTTGGCGTAATATATTACATTGCGGTCACTTATTTTGTATCAGAGCTATTTGGTATAGTGGCCCGATATCGGCGGTTTCAACAAATGGGCAGCTTATTGGGAAGAAAATTTCTTGAAAAAATTTCTGATTGATATCTCACAAACCTCTGGGACTAATTTATTTATATACGAACGGACGAACATTGCTAAATAAACTAAGCACGTTATGGTCATCATATATTTAAGTACTTTATAGGATCTTCGACGTTTCCTTCAAAATTAGTTTACCCCAGGTGCAGGCGCCTTATAAATTCAGTGTAGCTCTTACGACATGGTGTGCTATATGATAAACATACATTTGATGTAGATATAAACATGCAACTATTTGCTTGAATGCGTACCTTTCGCAGCAATCAGCGGCACCTCGTATCCTTTCACCTTTTGATCATCAAGCAATCTGATCCGTCCTTTGTACTTTAGGGTATACATGTATGACTCAATTTATGGTTCAGTGAGTCCAAGCGTGTCGTGGGGAACATTCATATATTTATACTGTGAGTATGACTTTACAAATGAGTGAATGCAATGTCAGTGAATGGTTATAAAAACAAAAACGTCAGTGAAGTGTTCGACGTTCTTGTGTGAAGATGGATGATTGGGAGTGAGTATAAATATTGATACCCTGGTGCAAGTTTTGAATAATGAATAAACGTTATGGAAACTAATTGGTACTGCATAAAATAAAGAAAGATAAAGATATATATTATATATCACTATATCTATGGAGTACCCCGTCTAAGGTTACTACATTTTAGGTTTTCTTATATGTCATATGAAATAAATTGGAATATTATTAGTAGTATGGCCAATGAACTATTTATATACTAAATATAGGTAAAAATTACCTCGGTGCTATTGCAATGTAAATAAAAATAAAAATTTCTAGTAATGAATTAAATTAAAGCGGATAAAAGGCTGTAAAAAATATCTCTTCTTCAAACTTTAACAAAAAAAGCAACGCAATTTCAATCAGTTCCTATGTGCGATTCTTTATTTTTGGTATTTGGGAGCAACTACCTTTTGATTTTTCAAATTTCAATTACATTTTATTCAGTTGAAATTTTCATTTTACCTTGAGTAGTTGAGTTATGAAAAAAAATAAAAATAATAAATTTAATCGAGCTGTAATTTATTTCCTTCAACTGCTATTGATAGCTGCACCTTTTAGTTTAGTTTATTAAAAGTTTTTTTATTTAGTCGATTCCGTTGAATAAAATTAGACATGCTCGCTGCAACTACAACCATGAACGGTAAAGGCTAATTTCGGATGCCACCTAAACTTTAGTTTTCTAAAAGTTTTACTACGAAAATTTGAGAAGGTGTTAGAAGCATAAAATTCAGAAATCATCAAATTTATTTTGGTGATATCTGCAGCTAAAATTGGTTATGATGTCAAAAGGGCTATGAGTATGTGGAAAATTATAAAATTTGTATGCTTATAAGCTCAAATAGTTTTCTTTGCTGGCAGCGTTTGACACCAATATGTAGAAGAACGAGTATTAATCTGCTTATGTTCATATCAGATCATATGCCTACGGTTTTTTTTTTAGGAATTCGATTACACATATGCGAATAAAATACCTTTTCCAAAAAAAAATTAAGTTTCTATTCATTAAAGGGGTTGTATATACACAGAAGGCCGAAAAAAGCAAGTTTTTCAAAATTTTTTATGGAAACAACTTTAAAATTTTTTAATTAAAAATTTTGTACACTTATTATGGTATTATTTAGATGTATTTTAAGACTCAGTATTAAGGGAGGATGGGGAGGATGGGGTCATGTGTAGAAGTTCACGCAAGTGAGGAAAGTTCTCTGATCGCCATTCACTTGGGAGTGGCCAGAAACGATTCTTTTACATATGACTCAAGCAGCTCACGACTTCCGGTCTTTGACCAAGTATCCTCTGGGTAGCCTAAGAACATCCTTTTGAAGGCGAGCTAAAGTGAGAAGGCGAAACACCCCTGCATAGGGTTGTGCGCTGGGTTTGGGACCCCCACGAAAAAAAACACCCCCAATGAAAAAGAATAAACAGCCTCGGATGAGACCCCCCCCCTTTTGATGACGACCATGGCAAACGAAATAAGGACTATGATTTGAGGGCATGCACCGGGAATGTCCGGCCCCTTTAAATTTGGGGAAAGGGTGCCGCTGCCCAGCTGGTAGATGTCCTCGTAAAGATAAAGGCTGACATCACCGCCGTCCAAGAAATGCGATGGACGGGACAAGGACAGAGACGAGTAGGTCCTTGTGACATTTACTACAGTGGCCATATAAAGGAGCGCAAGTTTGGTGTTGGATTCGTGGGGGGAGAGAGACTCCGTCGCCGAGTACTATCATTCACTCCGGAGAATGAACGTCTAGCCACAATCCGCATCAAAGCGAGGTTCTTCAACATATCGCTGATTTGCGCCCACGCCCCGACGGAAGAGAAGGACGATGTGACCAAAGATGCCTTTTATGAGTGCTTGGAGCGCACTTATGAGAGATGCCCCCGCCACGATGTCAAAATCGTGCTTGGCGACTTCAATGCCAGGGTGGGCAAAGAAGGTATCTTTGGCACTACGGTCGGTAAATTCAGCCTCCACGCGGAAACATCCCCAAATGGGCTGAGGCTGATCGACTTCGCCGGGGCCCGAAATATGGTTATCTGTAGCACTAGATTCCAGCATAAGAAGATCATCAAGCTACCTGGCTGTCTCCAGATCGAAAAACCACCAACCAGATCGATCATGTTGTGATAGACGGAAGACACGTCTCCAGTGTTTTAGATGTGCGTGCGCTCCGAGGTCCTAACATCGACTCGGACCACTATATTGTTGCAGCCAAAATACGCACCCGCCTCTGTGCAGCAAAAAAAGCACGCCAACAAACACAAGGATGGTTCGACGTCGAGAAGCTGCAATCACAACAGACAGCCGAACGTTTTTTTACTCGGCTTGCACTCCTGCTCTCTGAGAGCACTCGTCAACAACTCGGTATAAGGGAACTGTGGGGCGGCATTTCAAACTCCTTACGTACAGCTGCAACCGAAACCCTTGGTTTTCGGAAAGTGCAGAAGAACAGCTGGGACGACGAGGAGTGCCGTGTCGCAGCGGAGAGAAAACAGGCTGCCTACCTCGCAACGTTACGATCGACCACAACACGTGCGGGGTGGGATAGATACCGAGAGTTGAAGAGGGAAGCGAGACGCATTTGTAGACAGAAAAAGAAAGAGGCCGAAATGCGTGAGTACGAAGAGCTTGATAAGCTGGCCGACAGGGGTAATGCTCGAAAATTCTACGAAAAAATGCGGCGGCTTACAGAAGGTTTCAAGACCGGAGCATACTCTTGTAAAACCCCCCAAAGGTGATCTAGTTACCGATGCCCAGAGCATACTTAAATTATGGAGGGAACACTTCTCCAGCCTGCTGAATGGCAGTGAACGCACAACACCAGGAGAAAGCGAACCCGATACCCCAATCGATGACGATGGAGCAGACGTTCCATTGCCCGACCATAAAGAAGTTCGAATAGCAATTGCCCGCCTGAAAAACAACAAAGCGGCAGGGGCCGATGGATTGCCGGCCGAGCTATTCAAACAGGGCGGCGAAGAGCTGATAAGGTGCATGCATCAGCTTCTTTGAAAAATATGGTCGGACGAAAGTATGCCCAACGATTGGAATTTAAGTGTGCTATGCCCAATCCACAAAAAAGGAGACCCCACAATCGCGCCAACTACCGTGGGATTAGCCTCCTCAATATCGCATATAAGGTTCTGTCGAGCGTATTGTGTAAAAGATTAAAGCCCACCGTCAACAAACTGATTGGACCTTATCAGTGTGGCTTTAGACCTGGTAAATCAACAACCGACCAGATATTCACGATGCGCCAAATCTTGGAAAAGACCCGTGAAAGGAGAATCGACACACACCATCTCTTCGTCGATTTCAAAGCTGCTTTCGACAGCACGAAAAGGAGCTGCCTTTATGCCGCGATGTCTGAATTTGGGATCCCCGCAAAACTAATACGGCTGTGTAAACTGACGTTGAGCAACACAAAAAGCTCCGTCAGAATCGGGAAGGACCTCTCCGAGCCGTTTGATACCAAACGAGGTTTTAGACAAGGCGATTCCCTATCGTGCGACTTTTTCAACCTGCTTCTGGAGAAAATAGTTCGAGCTGCAGAACTTAACAGAGAAGGTACCATCTTTTATAAGAGTGTACAACTGCTGGCGTATGCGGATGATATTGATATCATCGGCCTCAACACCCGCGCCGTTAGTTCTGCTTTCTCCAGACTGGACAAGGAAGCAAAAGAAATGGGTCTGGCAGTGAACGAGGGCAAGACGAAATATCTCCTGTCATCAAACAAACAGTCGTCGCACTCGCGACTTGGCACTCACGTCACTTTTGACAGTCATAACTTTGAAGTTGTAGATAATTTCGTCTATCTTGGAACCAGCGTAAACACCACCAACAATGTCAGCCTAGAAATCCAACGCAGGATAACTCTTGCCAACAGGTGCTACTTCGGACTAAGTAGGCAATTGAGAAGCAAAGTCCTCTCTCGACAAACAAAAACCAAACTCTATAAGTCTCTCATAATTCCCGTCCTCCTATATGGTGCAGAGGTTTGGACGATGACAACAACCGATGAGTTGACGTTGCGAGTTTTCGAGAGAAAGGTTCTGCGAAAGATTTATGGTCCTTTGCGCGTTGGCCACGGCGAATATCGCATTCGATGGAACGATGAGCTGTACGAGATATACGACGACATTGACATAGTTCAGCGAATTAAAAGACAGCGGCTACGCTGGCTAGGTCATGTTGTCCGGATGGATGAAAACACTCCAGCTCTGAAAGTATTCGACGCAGTACCCGCCGCGGGAAGCAAAGGGAAAAGGAAGACCTCCACTCCGTTGGAAGGGCCAAGTAGAGAAGGACCTGGCCTCGCTTGGAATATCCAATTGGCGCCACGTAGCGAAGAGAAGAAACGACTGGCGCGCTGTTGTTGACTCGGCTATAATCGCGTAAGCGGTGTCTACGCCAGTAAAGAAGAAGAAGATTAATAGGAAAAGATTAACATATTCATATACATTTCACAGTTCTCGAGTTTTTCAAATAAGTTGTTCACTTATTTGTTCCCTTAATGCTTAATTAAGTGCTTTGGTAAGATTGCAAAGCAGATCGGGGGTTTTTACTCAATAAACATTATTTGTGATATTCATAAATAATTTAAATTTTTTTATACAGTTGAAAATATTGAAAAATACCGGTTGTGATTTTCAGTCAAAGGAAAAGCGGTAAGTATTGCTTACGCAAAATTTGCGATATAAGAAGAGTTGTTATCTTCTTTACAGCTAAACATTTCATTACTCATACGCCATGTATGATTTTGAATTAAAATGAAAAAAAGGCTCCTATGCAAAAAATATATATAGGGTGGGTCATGTAACGTTTTTAAAATTTTAATTATTTGAATTTGACATTGGGAAAAGTCAAATACCATTCGGAAAGTGACAGATATTCAGTAAAAGGTCTAAGATTTACGAAATGGGTCGCAATTTACTTTTCTATACTTCGCAGATTGGGCAGAAGATCGTTTTATGGTCAATTTTACCGAAAAATCATCTTTTCGGACGAGGCTCATTTCCACCTCAATGGTTACGTTAACAAGCAGAGTTGTCGCATTTGGGGCACAGAAAACCCGCACGTAATCGTTGAGAAGCCAAT
>JAPZAG010002221.1:0-19899 GCA_027475135.1 Bactrocera correcta | reverse complement strand
TAATTTTTAAAAATTAATTTTTGCTGAGTCTGGCTGCTTTTGCTTTCATGTGTAAAACTTTCCATAAGAGACCAGAGATCTGGCTTAGCAAGGTAAACAGTGAATCGAACAATGAAATGTTCAATGAAGCATCATTCGTAAGAAAAGGTAAGTTACATTGGACAAAATAGTTCGGACCTACCTACCTATAGTACTTATTATTCATTCCTTGAACAACAATTTAGTGCATTAGAAGAGGCATGGATTTGATACTTTCCAACTCAGAGTAGCTTGAAAAATCGAAATTATTGCCGAAAGATATAATTTTAAGATTTATACCTGATAAATATATCCGTAAAGGTTATATAAAGCTAATTTCAAGTCGATAAGTGAGGGCAGCCGTTTCGGAGAAGTTTTTCTCTCTAACTCTCCGTACAGAGTTTTGAGAAAATCGCTTTTACGACTAGAGAACCGGTAAGAGCGATCTCACTTAGACACTTTACTCCTATGTAATGAGCTATAAACCCTTAAAGATCGACAAAGCACCTTGAGCCTATCGAATTTGTTTTTTTGAGACGGCTAATTTTCCTCCTAGCTTCGGCCCATTCATGAAAAAGCTTACAACGCAACACTTCTCCACCGAATTATCTATACCTCTGTCGTCGATAGGTGCGCAGAAAAAAAGCCTCAAGAGTGATCTCTGCGACGCAGTGATCCAAGTTTTTAGGAATACAGTTGAAGGCGAAGAGAATTTCGGCGTATCCACGAGTGCTATATTTAAAATGGAATTAAGTCCTTATGCTGGGATAACTCTTAGTGCACCAAAGATGCCGATGAGAGCTTTGTATACATTCGATCTTTTTAGCATGTGCCGCCTCTTCGAACGTCCTCCACCAGACGGATACACCATGGTTGACTACGGTTTCGTAGAGTAAAAACAGTACCTTTAGTGAGAGTCCTCAACTTTTCCTTATAGCTTATAAATTTTTGGCCTCAATGATAGCTTTCTATCAAAAATAAGTCCTAGTTCTTACACTCATCAATAGTTGGAAGACGTGAACCTCTAAAGAAGGGCAGAGGCACGTTTGAGATCTTACTCATTATTGTAAGTTAGGTTAGGTTTAACTGGTAGACAATAAGCCACTCATTGACCAGTTTTGGTTCCTTGCGATACTAGATGGAGTTCATAAGAGATGCTCCTCTGTTTCCTTGATGCTCTGCTCTAAGCATTTCCAGCAGTCTTCTTGTTCCGTCAGCCCCATTCTGCAGGCGTGTGCCGTCATCAAGCAATTACCAGTTAGTATTCCGATAACTTTCCAACAGTTTCTTCTGTTAGCCGCACACCATTCTTGGCTTGAAAAGTGGGATCACAGGCGGTGTTTGCTCAATGACATTACCCACTGAGCCATGCGCGAAGGTTCTATGTGTAAATTCCCTTGCCGCCAATAATCTTCCCAGCGAAGAGGTCTTTAAGTGACAGATTTGGTAACAGTTCAAGAGCCGCCATTGATTGGAAAACCACAACTTTTTACTGCTCAGAATTCGAAACCCACGACTTTTCGTATGGTAGTTCGATGCGCAGGTCACACTTCAGTAGTAATCAATATTACGTAAACATTGGGCTGATATAAATTTCCCACATTATTATATAATAATTATCCATTATGTCGTTTTTGAGTGAGTAATTCCAGCAATTATTTTGGCAATTAGCAAAACCATTGCATAATTATCACTGCTTCAAATACATTAGTAAACGTTGAATAACAGCAAAACCTTTCACTCAACAACTGACAAGCGGAGATGAGGTTTCCACAAAAAATATTGCTAATTTTCACACTTTTACTGCTGCACCACAACCTACAAAAGGTGTTCCCAAAGGTAAATTCTATTTACATTTACTGGATATTTAAAAAACTCACGCGTTTCAAGTATCCTGCAGAGCAACTTCGACATCACCTACTCGGAGTTTAATTGTACCAAACACGATCCCAAAGGTTACATAAGTAAATTGTCCTGTTATATAAGCAAAAATACGCAGCGCAGCAGCATCTCACTCGAAATGCAATTCAAAAAGAGCATAAAACGCTTCAGCATAAACTTTCTGATTGTGTTGCCGCGGCGTCCTGTGGACTTTGTACTGCTCAATTTAACCCATTTGAATGGCTGCCAATTCATGGCGAATCGGAATCAAGTGCCGCTGGTGCAACAATTTCTCAACTCGATGAAACGTTACGGCAACATAATGGAGGGGTGTCCCTACAAGCGCAACACTCTGTATTATGTACGTGGGCTACGCATGGATTTAGATGCAATACCAGCGTTCGCGTTCGAAACCGGTATGAACTCGTGGTTTGATGTTACACACGAGGGTGATGTACTGTTTAGTGCGTACGCGAATGGGCGCATACAAACAAAGAGAAGTATAAAGTCTGGGAGGAACGTGTATTAAACGGTTGTTGGATAAAATAAATTTTGCAAACAAAGTTATATGTAAAATATATATAACAGAGAGTTTATTATAAAATATTTGTGCACATTATTTTTGTATAATTAACAAGCTGCAGCTTCAGTTTTCGTGCCATTTGATGCTTCTCTTTCTCTTGTTTGCTTCATCATTGTAAAATTAGTCATTCTCATATCTCTCTTTGAAGCGATGGTGTTGTTTCACATTTGCGGCTTTGTAACGCTATTTAATGTTATCCATTTACATTGAAATGCGTCTGCGGCTTCCATAGTTTATTTCCAAAGCTTGTTTGCTTCCCCAAGTGTCATTCGTTCGTGGAATTTTTGAATGACTTGGAATATATTTAAATAAACATTGTAACCTGATCGTTGTTTTGAAATATTTTAGGTCAGTAAATTTCTCACTATATGTTCAAGTACCAGATTTTGCTTTCTTGTACACTCAATTTTAGTTTTGCTCTCCGAGACCTATTAACGTGACAGCTGAGCCACTGTTTTGAAGTGCAAACACTGTCAGGAGTAACTATTAGGTTAGACAGAAGCTAGTAAAAATTGCTTCACATCAATATAGATTCCGGATAAGAAGCGCTCATGGAAGCCGAATATCGATGAAGGAGCGAAAAAAGCATCGATTGCCTTGTACTGGTACAGAAGAGGCATTGGAAAAAGGTGTGTTTTTATGTGGTAGAAGGCTCTAGAAAAGACCACACTTGCAAACAAACTCGAGAACGTGTAACGTAATCGCATGTGTGGCAAAGTAAGGCCCACTTCAACCATGGCACCATCCACATATTGCCCGTAGACATCGTCGGTAGATGTATAGCAGACTCAGCGAGTCTGGCTTCCTAAAAAACAGTTGACTGAACAATCGGAAAGCCTGACTCACTTTGATTTCATACCGGATCACTGGAATCATGGCATCGCCAAAGCGAACTCTCGCGACTCTTCCTCTACGCATATACAGGCGAGGAAGTATCTCTGGTGATTTCTTTGCCCTCAGTAAGTCCTACTTTTGGTGCTCTTAACAGCCATTTAACATAATGTAACCTACCAAAAAAAGAAAAAAAAAAACATGCAAAACGTTTATTTTTATTTTCAACTGGCCAGAGATCATAAAAATGGGCTAATAATAGCTTGTTATCTCTTTACTGAGGGTACATAGATCATAAAAATGTTCTTTAGCTTGTTATCTCTTCTACTGAGATCGTCCAGAGATCCTAAAAATGGGCTTTGGCTTGCTATCTCTTCCACTGAGGGTGTTCAGAGATCCTAAAAATGGGCTTTAGCTTGTTATCTCTTCTATTGAGAGTGTTCAGAGAACATAAAAATGGGCTTTAGCTGGATATCTCTTCTACTGAGAGTGTTTAGAGAACATAAAAATGGGCTTTAGCTTGTTATCTCTTCTACTGAGAGCGTCCAGAGATCCTAAAAATAGGATCCTAAAAATGGGGTTTAGCTTGTTATCTCTTCTACTGAGAGCGACCAGAAATCATAAAACTTGGCTTTAACTTGTTATATATACAAACCGAAATCATTAGCATTAATATACTAATTTAAAATTGGAAAATTATAAACAGCATATATTTTAATTTTTAACCAGTATTTTTAAATGATCGCATGTGTTACCCAAATGTTTTGCTACATGCCATAAACATAATGTTTCTGTTACAATTTTAATGATCACTTGTTTACTTCATTAGCATTAGATGATATCAGACTTTATATCGGGCTTCATTTTGAACTACTTAAAAAGTAATTTAGCACGACTAATGCTTATTATGCCTAGAATTGCTGAATCAGAATTTTAAATAGTTGGTATTATTAGTATAGCATTCCACCAAATGAAATTGAAAACATTTCTACTCAAACACCCCCGTGTTAAGATGTATTACACAAAAATATTGAGAATTATATTAACTCTTGTTTTGTTGCAAAGCAAGCTGGGAAAGGTGCGAGCTAAGGTGAGTCGTTGTTTCGCAAAATTTATGACTCTTTACATTTTCCGTTGTAACTAATTTGCAGAGTAATTTCGAGCTCACCTACACCGAGTTCAATTGCACCGTTTTTGATCCGAAGGAATTCGTTGAGAAACTGTCGTGTTCCATAAGCAAAAATACGAAGCGCAGCAGCCTATTTACGGAGTTGGTATTTAAAAAAGACTTGAAATATTTCAACATAAATTTTCTTGTTGTTTTGCCGCGACGTCCTATGAACTTTGTGCTGTTAAATTTAACCCACTTGAATGGTTGCCAATTGATGGCGAATAGAGTACAAGTGCCGTTTATACAGATTTTGCTTAGCTCTTTGAAGCGAGTCAGCAATTTTATGCAGGGTTGTCCCTACAAACGCGACACCCTGTACTATTTTCGTGGATTACGCTTGAATTTGGATGCAATGCCAGCGCTGTCATTCGAAACCGACATGAAGTTGTGGCTGGATTTTATGTATGAACGTTCGAAGCTTTTTTCATTCTACATCGACAGTCGCATACAGTTGAGACGGAATGGGTCAGAGATAAAACAGGGAGCTTGATTGAAGGAATTTTATAAATGCTTTGTGACTTGATATTCTCTATTATGTAGATTTCAACGATTCTGACTTATTATTTTTCGTTAACACCAAATATTGTTTTTAAAATCACGACTTAATAAACTTTCAAAGAAACTTACTTCAAACAAACTAATGGCACAGAACTGATCTGTAATCACTTTTTGATCATTGTAGCATTGTATGGTTTGGGTAAATGTAGAGATAGATACAGATATAGAGTAGTACATAAGGATATATCCAAAGTAAAAGGGAGGGACCATTGTAGAAATATAAACGGAGTTAGAGCCTAGATATGTATATAGAAAAAGATATTGAAATATAAATATACGTATGACTCTACCAAGCTGAGCAACCCATCTGTGAGGTTTTGGAATATGTTAATAAAGTTTTGATAGAGCCCTCCTCGTTTTATAACTGTTCAAGCTGTATTGGTTTTCAAAAAATAACTTCGGCGTGCAATAAGTTTTTGGCTCTCAATGTGGTAGTTCAGCGAATTGTAGTCGGCCAATAATTGTGGCAATATCTCCTCGTACAGAAGTTATCGAGTATTTCTGGCATACATAATTTACATAGTTTGTCGATACAAATATTTTTTAACCACCTGTTCACTTGGTTACTTTAGGTACCCAAGAAAAAAATTACCTGAAATAATCATCAAAATGTCTTTAATATTCGGAAACATATTCTTGAATTAATGCTAATCTGAGCGCCTTGGAAAAGCTTCCAAAAGTACAATCGCTTCCGGAGCTGAGAGACAGGAAAAGAGTAATTCATTATTCATACGCATAAAGAGCTTTAAACTGCTCGCAATACTACTCCCCTCAACAAGAGTCTAGCAAAGCCGAGCGCATCACTATTGCAGCTACAAACAACAACATACGGTAAGTACTACAAATTGGCTGCTCTTAACTCAACTTTAGTATGTTTATGGCTCTGGCTTTACGTTCACTTTTAATACTTGTTGTACCAGGTTTGGTGTTTACCTTGACAACAATAAAAAGTATTATGGCTTACGCTTTTTACGAAAATTTGGCAAAATCTCTTGCTGCTGCATACTCGTTGTTATGGACCGTAAGCGAGCATATTCTTCATTTTACGTCAATTTAAACTCTCATGAAAAGTGGTATGTGAGGAAGAAAAACTGAGTATAAGTAATGCTGATGGTAGTGATGTTGAAAGTATGTTGAATATGCTGAAGGTATACATATTGTTTTTGAAGTAAAATGCTGAGATTGTCGAGTGTATGAAATAAATATGTGTTCCAAATAAAACTGAGATTTATAAATGATGATTTTTATTTACACTCTTCTTATAGTGTTTGGATTTCGAAGAGGGTAAAGCGGTTCTCTAGTTTTAAATAATGGAAAATCGACCAAAAAAGGTGATCCATGAGAAATTCAACAAAATGTTTTCATTCCCCAGCAGAGAAGAATGGACCAATAGTTCTGTGATCGACAGTTTCTACGGCTAAAACCACATATTTAACTTTGGGGTAGCGTTGATGGTGGGGTGATGGATAGGTCAAATAGCTTTTACTTTTCGGCAGAAAAGAACTTTGGTAGGGTCATCATTGGATCTATCCTTAAGATTGTAGAGGGTAACATTGTAGGGATCATTATTTGATACCTATCCTTAAGATCTCATCTTCCGAAAATTATAAAAGTAATTTCGGTGGAATGCCTAGCATGCACGGAGGATGCTGATACGTTGGAACATCATATTCGCCAATGCCCAACCTTCAGCCAGCTGGAATGGGTTATCTTCGATGGCTCCCAATGGTTGCAACTTAAGAAATATTCGGCAGCTGGTGTGAAAAAAGATCAGGTTTTTAACAAAATCCACTGAGTTGCTGGATAAGGTATAATTTAGCAACCTCCTGAGATCAATAGGCCTAGTGATGGCCTCCATTTTCAACCAACCAAATAACCGCCTTTACCTTGCTTGCCGCATAATGTTAACCTTTGTGAGAAGTATTTTTCTCTCCGAAATTAATAACATATATTAAACTGGTGTAGAGTTTAGGAAATTCGTAGTTCCAGTGTATAGTCTTTTACATTCAATTTATCAATGGATCGTGTTGACTTATTCCTATTGCTTGACCATTTTATGTGGATGGTTATAGGATAGATTAGATTTCCATTTTTTAAATTGTGTTGAATAGTCTTCTCATGTAGTGAGCTCCGATTGTTGTTGAGAATTCAATAAAATTAGTTTGTGTTAGTATCAATATCGTTTCATTATTTGGTAAATACAGTATCAGAGTCCAACTAAGCAGTTATGTGCGCTCCAATAGTTTTCATGGGCCTATTTAGTCTAGGTTCGTCCATTTACGCGCAAAACTTAAGAAAATTTGTAATCTTAAACTGAAGATTCTATATTCTATTATTTCCAGCCAATCGGCTATTAAATTAAAAGTTTCCACATCTTTAAGAAGAATCTTTTCAAAGGTCAATTTTTAAGAAATACAAAACATTAGATTTTCAATACTTTATTGTGATAGAATTTCAGTTTTAGAAAGTACAAAATCAAATTTAGTTCAGAGACTTCGGAAAAAAACTTCTTTATTTATTCAGTCACGGAAACTTAAGTGTTGACCATCACTGTTATAATATATACTGTTATAATATATATAAATACTTAGTGGTGCCAAGTGGAAGCTCGCTCTAAAAGAATTACATTTTCATAGCAAAAAAATACATTTTCAAAGTCTATTTCTTTAACTTCTTCGATGTTATCGACATTATTATTTGGTTGCAAGATTTCTCAAAAACTACTCAATCGTTCTCCATGAAAGGTCTCTGAGATGCAATTTTGAAAGATTTGTTCAAAGAATTTTTTTTTCGATTACAACTATTTCAAAACAATATGTCGCGAAATTTTTACTGCAATTTTAATTTTTTTGTAAAAATTTCTTCAATAATCAGTATTTTTTCGTTCAAGTTAAGGTTTTAACTGCATAAAGCACGTATTTTTCACTTTAAGCGATCTTGTAAGAACACCAACGCGGACGTATTTGTTTCCGAGGGTTCACCGTAAATAACCGAATTTAAAATTTTTTTGTTTCCAAAAATTACAGAATCTTTTTGTTAAAAGTGTATGCTTGTAGGAATAAAAAATTCATAAAAAAAAATATATAAAAAAAAAATAATGTAATATAATATTTATTTTTTATTTGAGAAAAAATTTGTTGAAAATGGCTGTTTTTTATCCAAGGACACCCATGTAACCCCTTCAGTGAATGCTTTTAAAGTTATGTTCCCAAAACATTTCCGCAAATTTTCTACAATTCCGTGGCATTGGAAACACAAAACTTCATGCGAATTCTTTATTAAAACGAGTCCGTGTCAGATTTGTTCAAATATGTATAATCTATTGTTCTTAGAGGCGTGAGGTTGTGTCTGATATATTGTGTGAGTAAGTAAATTAGCCTTAGATACGCTTTTGAAGTGATCTCAGTATTCTCTCACCTTAAACAACATACTCTCTTCCATTAGGAAACCTGTTAAGTATAAGCAAAAAGTTAAGCTTCTTTCCATTAAACTACAATTATTTGCAAAGTAATTACTTGTGTTTGCTTATAGTTTGTAACAAGTACAAATACCCGAAATTATAAAATGATGTAAATTCTAAAGCAAATACTTCACATACATATTACATATAGAACTAAATTCGTAAGTGTAAGTGCAAATATATTACAATGTTAAGGGCTTGGAGGCCTTTTCAAGTGGAACATAAATAATTCAAACACAGGAGTTCGCAGAGTTCATAAGTGAGTGTTATGAAAGCATTCCATATTTACAGCTATATATGTATTTATGTATACAAACCTAGATATACTTACATATTTATACATATTTATATGTGCATATGTATATATACTTTATATGTATATATATATATATATATATATGTACTTGCAACAAGTTGCTGTTAGCTTTCCATGAAAACAAAAGAATGCTTCGAGAATGTGGTAAGCTGGAGAAAAATAGCATGCGTGTAAATTGAATTTCAATGTTCAACTAGTTAGTGCCCTAAGAGACAATAACAACCGTAAGAAACAGCACCAAGATAATAAAATACTGGCAATGTTACATAGTGTTAATAAAACCAATTTGCTTTCACCGCATAAAGACAAGCGGGAGCATAGAATAGACGCACGTAGTGAAAACAAGGAGCCAAGCAGGAAGCTTTGTAACATAACTGTGTATAAAATATATTTATATATTTAGTGTATAGATATCTACTTATTACGCAAAGAAACTCTGCGTTTTTTGTGGATACTTTTTTATGTATTTCTTATGCGCTACACATATGTGTTTATATTTATATACATGTATTTCATATAAAAATATATGTGTATACATTTGTAGGGTTCTTTTTATTGCACTGCTTGCCAAATATTCGATGCTAAGCACGTTTTCACTTACATGCTATTTGGCTGCCTTTAGGCTTAATTTCTACTTAACTCCGTATGTGGATCTCTTTGTAAATGAGTGTGTTTAATTCTATTATATTTATATATGTATGTATGTGAGCACGTTGCCGTAAATCCTTGCTTGTTTGTTAAAGAAGTTGCTCTCACGCGGCTTACCAGTTACTCATACGCCACGGTGGCACTTCAGGCTAACTACCTAAATGCAGCGTGTAATTTTAAATTATGCATTCTCAATGGTATTTTTTCTCAAAAAAAAAAACTAAAGGAAAGATTTTTCTATTTTATTACAATAAAAGCAAATTACAACAACAGAAAAATCAAGAATATCGTCTTCTGCATCTCTTTTCGAAATTATATTCTATGCGAAAATCGGATTTTTCGTTTTTGATTTTGTCATCTCAAAAGATAACGAAGAAAAATCTTCACATTTTCCGAAAAGAAATCAGAGTTAATTCTAGCAATACATTCGCGCTCCAGTAGTTCAACTAATACTGTGTTTTCGTACATTGTATACACCATTGCATGCAGATACATATGTTGCTGAAATCTCCGCGACTCAATCGCCATGCGCCTCAATCCGTCAGCAGCGTGTAAAAACTCAGTTCACTTGTATACCGAAAACTGTGCTGCGTTCTTAATGCTTCAGCGCGTTTGGCGCAAACGCAAATTGGCTTCATTGTGAGTTAAAAGCGACGTTAGACAACTGGCAGTGACCGGCGAATAGCGCATAGCTGACACGAACGTGTTCCCGTACACATATCTGCAAAGACTTGAACAAATAGATTCCTGTGTATTTTGACTCCCAGCTTACCCTAAAAAAACCAATTTCGGGTACAGATTGCATGGCACGTACGCCTGTTGCTACTGACAATGCTTTCTCACACTTGCTTTCGTTTTTTTTTGGACTTCATTGCATACAAAATATAGCTCAATTTGAATCGAATAGTTTTTTTTGGAGCTGCAAAATTTGCCACTGGTACTCGTACCTTATATTTATTCCAAATTATTAGTTCAAGAACAACGCTTACCTAGGTGAAAGGTAATGGAATAAAATAAATCTTTAACTGTGCGTGTAATACTCTTTACATATGCGTTTTTTATAGCGTAAACGGATATAAAAAATATTTGTATTTTGTTTTCGATCGGTCACTTTGAATGACAGCTACATATATGCTATAGTAAACCAATCCGCAAGGAAAGTCTTTTTATATTTCAGGAGGCGAGAAGTATTTGATATATGGTATGTTCTCTATAGAATCACCTACTTTGTTAGTCAAGAGATATACATACATGTATTCTGTTAGTGTAAACTGACATTTCATCCACTCGTCAAAAGAAACAAAGCAATAAGTACAACCTATAAACTATAATCCTACACTAGCTCAGAAACTTTCCATCTTTAATTAAAGTAAAATAACTTTTTGCGAGCGTAAAAGGGCAAATAGAGTACATCGAAGAAGAAGAAGCACAAGAGAAGACGCCAGCTGGCAAACTATAATATCAGTTTCAACCAATTAAAAACATAGCACAGATATTGTGTAGAAAGAAAAGTAAATTGCGTAAGCAACGCAACACCTTGTGTTTATTTAATTAAACTCTTACTTTGTGCCGTGGCCTTGCAGATAATGCAATATGAAAAGTTTATAGTGTGGACATTCGCTTTGCACGCAAAAATTATATTAAAATTTAAAAAAAAAAATACAAAAAATATAAATAACTAAAATTGAATAGTGCAAAGTTAGCATAATTTTATTAAAGGTATGCTGTGCAAGTTTTTTGTAAATATTTTGGTCATTTGGGAGTTTTATTGACATACTGATATATTTATTATATGACTATAGTAGAGTGAGTATATCAAAAAATTTTCGATTAACTTTTTATGATACGAACATTGTGAAGAAATAGTGTTTGCAATATACATATAAATAAGTGGCAACCCTTTTAAAAAATTTCGCTAAAAAAATTTTTCCGTAAAGCTTTTTTTCAGTTTCGTTTATAAATTAATGCAAATTACCAAACAAAAAAAAATATTTTTTTCAAATAGGTGGCAACCCCTTTCCAAATTTTTTTCATCTCTAAAAAAAATTTGTCCCTTAAGTTTTTTTTCTTATTTTCGCTTATAAATTAATGCAAATTAAAAAAATAATATTTTTTTTTAAATGGGTGGCAACCACTTTCAATAATATTTTCCTCTACAAAAAAAATTTCCCATTTCTCATATCATTTCATTTTCCACTTTTCCTTTTCTTAATTTCGCTTAATGAATAATTCAAATTTAAAAAATTATTATTATTTTTTCAAATAGGTGGCAACTATTATCATAAATTTTTTGCCACTGCAGTCATCTGAAATTTTCTTTGCCTAATACCTATAATGCAAAAACTCGTCGAAAAATTTTTAATTAAAATATTTAAATATGTAGGTGGCAACTCTTTAAAAAAGGCACTCATATTTCTAGACTTTTTGTAACTATATTATTGTTCTTCAGTGTCAGTTTACATAAACAATTTTTTATTTAAAATTTTTTAAACGGCTGGCAACTCTACTAACAAATATAATATTTCTGAGTGAAATTTTTCCTTAATTAAATTAATTTTAATTTTTCTATTTTATTTCAAGCTTGTTTATTTCTAATAACTAAAAAGTGGCAACTTTTTCAAATGTATTATCAACTGCTTTTTTTTAACACTTGAATTCCCATAATGCAGTTCATTTTCTCTTACATTATTTTGCCAAAAATTTAAAACATCTTTGACTTAAATTCGAGCTTTAAATTTTACACTTTTAGGTAATTTTCTCTAATTTAATAATTATTCATACAAATTGATTGCATTCAAATATTTACAATTAATCGACGTCTTCAATTTTTGTTTACACCAATACATATATATTCTGATAAACACATGTGTGTGGCACTGGAATATAAACTTCAAACAATTCTATTTTTAACCCTTAAGTAACCGCAAGTGCACGCCACTGTGTGAATTTAAAACTTATCAGCAAAAATTTGGAGTATAACCACAGAAGTGCGGCGGAAGCAGATATTTTTAGTTCACTTGCCAACAAAAACAGCACAAATGCTTATCGACATAAATATATATTGCATTGAAATTTAATATGAAACATATTTTTATGCACAATTGCAATACTCTGCGCCAAATATAATATTTGATTTCAAGTGATGAGTTTTTTGAAAGACAGTCAAAAAAGGTTTATTTGTGGGAATTAAAAAAAAGTGCTGCATCAATTGCTTTAAAATTTCAATGGTGTATTTCTTCATATGTATTTCAATAATACATAGCGAAATTTTTAGACAAAAAAATAAATATTTCTCAGGTTTCACACGATCCCCAATGGAACTATACAAAAGGGTGAAAGACTTGTTGCAACGTTCCGGCGTTTCTTATAGAAGCAGTCTAAGCAATCTCATTAAGCTAGAAAATATTTTCCATACAATGACGCACGGTCGAAATGGGTCCCTTCGCTGAACAAAATTTGGCTCGAAATCGTCGGATCTTCTTGGAACTTTTTAAGAGCCCATAGAGCAAAGCAATGTCGCTGCGGAAGGTTGAGCGGCTTTAGATATCGCACAGGCTGTATTTTAATCGTCTACATGGATCAGCCGTTATTCCAGCAACGTAGAACGGTAGCAGGAACAGTCGTTAGCTTATTATATCTGCCTAAAAATAGGTGAAAAAAGTCTGGATACCAACAGCTGACATTATGTCAAAAACATAGTTCGAAAATAAGATATCAAACATTTTTTTTTTTTGATTATCAAAATTTTTCGATGACTCACCCTGTATTGTGTCAAATTATCACCTTCAAACTTCCATTATAAAACCTGATTTGCTGCAATTATTATAGCCCCCTTATCGATAATCAGATAACAATGATTTGAACTAGCTACAGTTCGACTTTCTATTCCCAAACCCAACAGCGAGGTTAGTCATAACAGCAACTATTTGTTATTTTCTTATAATAAAAATCGAAAATAGCTTATCTTCTATGTGCATTTCAGCACTCTTGCTTATTATCTTGGTAACAAAGAAACGTTTGTCATATATTTGCCATGACGTAACGACATTATTCAATTTTTGAACTTTTACTGCACCGACTTTGTGTTAAACCCTGTGCTAAGTGTTGTAATCTCAACTGTTAGGCAGTTATCGACACACCTATAACGGAGTTGCAAGTGCGGTCTAAAGCCAAACAAATTGGAAGCGTTAGTAAATATTAAGTGATATTTTTCAAAGCGTCGAATTCGGTAAAAAGAATGCCTCTAAAAAATTTTCACAAAGCAGCCACGAACCATGGTCCGAGCTCGCCGCACACAAAGAAGAAAGGTAATAGCGCCTATATATGAAGGTTGCAACTGCAAATATATATATTTATACTCGTATATATTTATGTATACGTTTATATAAACACATGTTTGCTGTGCTGTGGACAAATGCTGAAGTTTTTGCTTTTGTTTCGCTTCATTAAAATTCTAACCTACAATTAGTGGTGGTGGAAAAGTTCATTTGCGCGCCGTCCGTCGCTTCATTTAAATTGGCTTAATTTTAATGAGACGCCGCATTCGCTGGCAAAACGAATTAGTTGAAATTATTAAAATTATACAGATTAGTGATTACATTATTGTTTATTAAAAAAATGTGGGTATTTAGGAAAAATATGTGTCACGGCGAACGGAGATGGAAATATTTTGTACCTCGTAATGAGTGAGCAGATTAAGCTTTAGTTTTAACGTGGTTGGAGGTTTTTTTGTGTAAAAAAGCGACTTGCTGTTGTGTTTGGGTTTTGGATCGCATAGTTGGCGTTTTTTCGTGTATCACAGTTTAGAGGGAAAGAAGCGTGGGATCTCTTAAACGAGCCTTTACTTCAAATTTTCTTTATTTAGAAACTTTTAGTCGTCATTATCTATTCAGCTCAAAATTTTTAGACGTCTAACCTAAATTTATTTTGTCCGTAAGATTTTCGGATCTCTTTCATGGAATCTACATCGGCTCAAGCAAATAAATAAATTTATTTAGGTAGGTAAAATTGAATTATATGTATAATGAAATTGAATTATAAGCAAATTGAACTTACTTTATTTATTCCCAATACGTGTGTTAATAGGTTTAATAACAAACACGATTACCACACTCTAGCTTTCTCTCTCTCTCTCTCTCTGTTGGACGGGAATTGCCTTCCATTAGTTATGCTACCCAGTGTATACGAAAAAAGATAAATCAAGAACGAGAATATGTATTTGGGAATTCGTATCGAGATCGATAGATAGATAGAAAATAATTCAGCCTTCTCACTACGACCTACGGTCTATTGTGTCCTTTCCTATATCAGATATGGTCCCAAAGGTCCAGAATTCTGAATAATTTCAGGTGCTTGCTGAACACGACTGAAGTGATGTGATCCCTATTCCTGTAGATGAAACCTAGCGCCTTGAGGCTGCTTCTAAATTGTTGGGCAATCTAGAATCAGGGGTTCTAGAGTTTCCTTTTCCACGTCGTAAAACTGTCAGTTTGCCCAAGAGACATGTAGACCAAGTATTTTCTGAGCCTGCAGTGCCTTATGTAGAGCTCGACATAGACGCGGAATTTGTCTTGGTGGATGTTGATCATATCCCTAAACCTTGCAATGTTCTATACTCTAATAGCTTGGCGTGGAACATTTCTGGTGCCTGTTTCCAGTACCGTTATCTGGCCACACACCTCCACTAAAAGCGATTTGTCCTCACAAACTGGGATCGTTTTTAGTCTTGCTTGACTGTACCTGAGTATAGCGATCCGCTGGTTGCGATTGGTGCGATAGAGGTTGTTTCTGCACATTGACTTATAGCAAACATTTCTGTTTGAAAACGTCTCATTGGTATTTATAGCGTGGTATGCGGTTCCGAAATTCCTGCTCCAAAGTTTATTTTCTTCGTAACGCCGTCGCCCTAACGATCATGATATGCAGCTATCTTATGATAACTTGCTTGCAGCCCGAGGACCTGCCGGCTAGTAGTCTGTGCCTGACATTAGTGCCTTGTGGGCTTTGAATAGTGTTAATTCCACGTGCACATTCCACCGTATGGTTAAGTCTAAAGTGTGGGCTAGGAATTTGACCTCTTTGGATACTTAGAACTTCCTAGTTCCTAGTTCATTTCAAAATGTACATATACACCAAAAATTGAAGTTGAAGCTCAGAGACCGGTCTACTCATTTCAGCTCTGTTTTAGATAAGTGAGGTTGTTTTATTTTGAAATGATTGATAGTGGTTAAGGGAAGAGCAGACAGCATCGTGAAACCTAAGCATTTAGATAGTCGGTCGGTTGATTGGTATAGAGTAATGACTTTGAAACAATTTTCCTTGAAGCTTTAGTACTGCCACATTCTGAAAAAACTCAACTCAAAGAACAGTTTAGTGTAACGTTGAAAATGCTGGGTAGATTGTAAACTTAAATGTGTTGCCCCATTAAATCCCATTTGAAGTTTTTGTGAGAGAAAATATTGAGAGATAATTGAACCCAGTGGCACTTTTTACGCTATTTTTTGGTATATCCTAATGTACATATTATATTGACATCACGGAAACATCAAAACTGCAACTGTCAGACTCAAATTTGAGCCAGATCTTGAGTGTATGAGATTATGATGAACTTCTCTTCGATTTTGGGGGATGATAAGTGTTGCGGATAGTTTAGAGTGAATAAAGCTGAATTTGAATTCGTTTTATACTTAAATTACTAGAGAGGTTTAGCTCAAGATTGTGGTTTTATTTTCTAAAATAAATTACGATTTAACTATTACATATTCTCTTTAATAAACCATTTTATAATTGAGATTCATATCTTTGTTAAATATTCCACTCATTTCTAAAATTAATAATAAATGTGGATTGACAGCAGATTTTATTAATAACACGACTTGTTCAATAAACACGGTATAATACGCTGATGCAAGCGATAGAAATGCAAATATAAAATGCAAGCTTTACCGTCACACATAACATCTATAGTTGGAAGTTAGCGATTTGAACGAGCTATTAATGCTTCGAAAGCCATTATAAACTGAAATATGAAAATAAATATGAGCAATGGCTGAGCCAAGCAACAAATGAGTGCAGTAAGGCATGCAACAACAAATATAAAATACATTATATAAGGGGGAGAACAAAGTGATTGCAGCGCTATAATTAGAAGAAGGGCGCAACAATTTCAGCATTGCAATTTCATTCAAGCCAATAACAATAATATTTTATGCGGCTGATAATAAGGGTAATGCGGTTGACGTCTCAAAACGTGCTGCCAAGAATAAACCAAAGCTGACTGGGGGAGTAATACATAATGCGAGGGTGCGCCACTTATTTATATAATATAAACGCGATGTTTATACACTATATCAGGAGAGCTGCACACACATGCACATAAAAGGGGTGCATCTGTCAATAGCGAGAAAAGTAAATATCTGCTTCCTTAATGCAAGTTTTATATACATTGTATGCATAAGTATGTATGCATATTGTAAATTAAACATTTGCTTGAGTGCGTGTGTGCTTTCAACACCTGTCGCAGCGCTGCTTCATAACTTATGCAGTCTCTTTTATTTTTAGTGCTGACAGCTCGCGTTCGCTTTATTACAACCATCTGTAATTTATTATAAACTTATCTAAAATTAAATATTATAACGATGAAAGCGCGACTATGAGTAGTTGACTGCAACTAATGAGTCCACGACAACTAAGTGGCATTTATGTAGCTGATAACGGCATGTATGACAGTGTGATGATGTGGGGTGGCACAGCTGTGAAGGCTGATAACTTTTTCGATTACCAACGGGTTGTAGAACTAGGATTTATGGCACATGAGTGTTCGTGTGCCTTGACATGTGAGTAAACAAATAAGTAGATATACTAATGCCAATATAAAAGTGCAGTTTTTATACCCAACGCTGTAAAGGAGATTGGTAAATTTTTTTTTTGATTTTTCTGACTCATGATCTCGTAAAAGCAAACGCAATAAAAATATTAAGTGACTTAAATAGTAGTGTAGAAGCGAATTTGTTATATAAAGCTTGAATTATTTTACGTTGAGGCACAATTTTGTAATAATCTGGAGTAACTTTCTGGTTCCAAATGTTTTGTTTTTTTGTTTTGTTTTTGAGATAGTTTAATACTTATGACTAATGATCAACAAATAACCTGTAAAAATATCGCTTTTTATGAACTTACGAAATCACTAAAAAACTAGTCAACTAGTTTAGATGTCAAAGGATATATCTCGCCATGCAATTGAAAGTGCTTGAACAACGAGTTCTTAAAGGTCAATGTCAAAATGAACTTGTCACAAATAAGATTGGGATTATCTTACCTTGAGTTTTTTGATATGTGGTACTTACGACTGAAGAAAATTGCCAAAGGATGCCGACATAAAATATAAATCCTTTATAGATAGAACTACCAGAAAATATACTTCGAAGTCAAGACAACCGATATATTGAACCTTATTTTTAGTCTATAATTTATTTACGAAAAATAAAGCAATGTTTGGATCACCGCGGCTCAAGCAACTGTGAGCTGTCAAGACGAGCAAAAAGACAAAATAGGACTCCGATAAAAACAATTAAAATGTATTGAAAATACCTATACTTAAGCATTCTCCTGAGCCATATATTTTAATTTAAGGAGTTAAATGAGTTTCCTCGGGTATAAAACAACCTTTTTTCAACTTTTTCTCATAAAAAAATGAAATGTTTTACTGGATTTTTTTATTGTTACAAATATATACTATTAACAAAAGAAATTCTGATTTTTGAAAAAAAAAAAATTTAAAACTTGGTCATTGCAACGCCATATCCGGTGATCACTCGCAAACAAGATTCACCTGCATTGCCAAGATAACCTCTTATAGGATCATATAAAGTAAAAAATACGTATTTTTGGGAAATTCTTAGCGTAGTTTTAATCGAAAAAACAGCCTTCGATCACGTTTTTAAAAATTTTATCTCAAAGACCTGTGTAAAATTTCATGAAGATCGGTTGAGTAGTTCTCGAGAAATCTTGCTAACCGACTTTAAAACTACAGTTTCGAGAAAAACGTGTTTAAAAACTGCGCACTTAGCTAAGCTAGCCTCAAGCTCGCAAGTTCTCAAGGCTTTATCTCCGAAACTAATACTTAGATCAACTTGAAAACAATATTGTAGAGGTGTTGTAGAAAAAAAATTGATTTTTTTAAACTCGTAAATCCATGTAACCCCTTGAATTCGCTTTGCTATTGCAGATGTAAAAGACAATGCTCTCGCTGTTGTTGTAGAGGTAGTTGATACATTGATATTCCCTCTCCCAATACTCCTGTGGTTAAATTAGCAGAAAAGCTAGTGCAAATGGTGAAGGGATTGAGGAAGTTAAGTTTAAACTGATTTTTTCCTGGCAAGGTTCATAATGTATAGTACATATCAAACCATGTGAGGGAGAGTACGGTAAAAACCAGTGAAAATATCAAAAAGCTTGCAGACCAATAATTATCTAGAAATCAGAGAATTATAAACCGTTTAAACTTCGACTTTCTCCGTAAAATTTTACGCGAATCACAAACGTTTTCTGTTATCTGTTGGGCGATGCTGTTATAATTATGATGTAAAAGGTCAAGTTCGAAATGTTCTAGCAAAAACCACTGAAAAGTTGGTCTATGGATTAGTGTGGATTAGTCCACCTTTAATTTACGAATCTTGGACAATTCTCATACTGTCTTATGGTGAAAAATATCACTCACATCTCTGGATGGGGTCGTGTATTTGTATGTGTAGTACAAGACTGTGTAAGAGAAATATTTAGAGAGCTACGAGTATATTTGTTAAGTTAGTTCGCTCTGTAAATCATTCCCGCTGTGGTGAATACTACTGCTTTGGAACTTCTGAGAAATTCTGCTTATAATTTGGGCATATACCCCATACTTGGGGTAAATAATGACTTCCTCGAGTCTGAATTTATTTGTTTGCTGCGTGATTATTTATCAACTCGGTGGTCATCATCAATTCGTTTGCCACATGTTCCATTGATTTAGAGCCTTACTTGAATTGTGGAATTGCCTATTGTGCTTTTTTGTTTTCAAACTATAATTTATAGTATTTGCCTGATAGGCATAAAATAGCCGCAAATTTATAAATAAACTTGAACCACTCCAGCTAACAAATGCTGGGTATAATTAATAGCGCCAGAGGTAAGCGTTTCATATTTACAAGCTGACATGTTGCGTATGCCCCCGTCTAATATATGTGACAGATAGGAGATGTTTACGTGCACTAGCACTTAACTTATAAACACTAGGGATGTTTATGTACATATGTACACTAGCGGAATATTTATGTATTTATATGCGATAGCCAGCTAGTGTATACACATACACACTCACAGGCGTATATTATTTAATAAATGTTTATCTGTTTGTGTACTCATAGCCATACTTCGTGGAGCTTTCATAGCTGTGG
>JAPZAG010002219.1:0-19952 GCA_027475135.1 Bactrocera correcta | reverse complement strand
AGAATTGAACTGTCAAAAATCATCAATCATTTTAATAAGCACTCACGCCATAGCGTGTAGGCTATAATTTAACACAACAAGTCCCGTTATCACGTTTATGGGTCGATTTGAGTCGACGCGCGTTTTATGACTTCCTTAAAGGATTTAAGAGCTCAAAACTGTATCTGCGTGAATACTTCCCTTGTCAAGCAAATAAATACACGTATGAAAGAGTTGAGCAAAAATCAAGTTTTTATACTTTGCTGTTGTTGTTTATACATACTGAAAATACTGCTGTCATTGTTCTTTTATTTTTTGTATTGTTTGTGGTAATATTTCGCTGGTTTAAAAGTCATTGCGGTGTTTGAATGGCAAAACGTGAATTTTGAGCGGAATTTTAAATGGATAAAGCGGTGAAAAATAAAACCAAAAGCCAGGGTGGGAGAGTTGTGGCAATATGCAAATATAGAAGCGAAGCAAAGGTAAGTTTTTTAGTGTGCAGTAAGAGAGTTTTTTTGACCCTGCTTAAAATCATAGGAAATATCGAAACGTTAGCATTAATCCACAACTGATTCTGATGAATTATTCAGGAAATAAGGCTGCTATACGATGTATGTAGTTCCTTAGGGAAGAAAATACCGTAGCTTAGTATGCACACATAAACCCTCGGGAGTCGATTCGGCATTGATATGTGGAACGACTTGGCACATTTTACATCGAGATTTTAAACAGAAAGCCTAAAAAATACGGCTTGTGCATGAACTGAAGCCGCGTGACCCTCCCAAGTGACCTCGCTTTGCTCTATGGACTCTTGAAAACTTCCAAGATGATACAACGTTTTTGAGCCAAATTCTGTTTTTTGCCTATTTGTGGCTCAATGGGTATGTAAAAAAACAAAATTTCCGCATTTGTTTCCGCATTTGTTACGAAGAGAAACCTAAAGCGATTTAAGAATTGCCATTTTAATCAGAATAAACTACGGTTTGATATGGTTTGTGAGCCGGTGAAATCATCGGTCCATAGGCTTGGGAGCCCTTGACCGCAGAGCGCCCACATTTACAACATTACAAGGTATATTGTGCTCGTGATTTCATAAAAATATCCGATTCGTTTCTAACTGTCATCAACATTACTTCAAAGTACTTAAGGCGTATGCTCTCTTTTTATGTTCTTCAATTGTCTATTACTTTAAGCCACCCTTAATTGAGATGAGAGATCTGAGGGCAAATCGTTTGCTCTTGTCTCCTTCTATTTCTAATCTAAATCTAGTTATTGCCTGTTTGCATAACATTATGCTGTGAAATTTCATGCCCTTTCTGAAGACTTCATAAGAGTATCCCCCTGACGATACTCTGACAGGTTAAGGGCGTCTGATATTGGACCGTAGCAAATGTATATCTAGTAATACTTTTATTGAACCCTTCTACCTTGAAATTTCGGCTATCAAGCTTTAATTAAAATCTTGCAATTATTGCTGCACCACTTGCGCTATAGAATTTTATCCTTTAGCTACATTTTGCTGTTATGAAATATAAACTATCTTGAAATTGACTGAGCATAATTCAATAACTCGATAGCCAAAGGTGCTGGGCTTCTTTATTTAAGTAAAGTCTAGCTTTGTTATGTTTTGCCAATCCAAAGTGCCACAAACGCATTCCTCCGAATAAAACTTTGTTGCTACATATCGGCGACCAATCGTGAATCTGAACTTTGGAGAACAAAAATTAACCCTGTCTCCTATAGGCTCAAAAAATGTGCATGATTAATTAGTTTTAGAGCAAAATTCGTTGGTTATAGGCAAGACAATATATGTATGTACATATGTGTTTGCGAGATGGCTCCAGCCAATTATCATAGACAATTTTTATTCGAGTTTGTAACACCCTGGAACCCCATAAATTATATATGTATATACATATAAATGATCAGCATGACGAACTGAAGTTCTTGCAAGAAATTTTTTTACTCGACAAGATATATTTACAATACTTCACGTGGCTTATTTCCCAAGGCAACGCTGTAATATTCGAAACAAATTTTGAGATCAGATCACCATAGCATATATGTATGCAACTGTCATACAAACTGAACGATAAAAATCAATATTTTTCGTGGAAAACTTTTTATTTGTCAGAATATATTAAAAAAAATATTTCGGATTATTGTCCTTTCGATAAATTCCGCAAACTCTGTTCAGATCGGACCACTATAGCATATATGTACATACCTGCCATGCAAATAATAATCGAAGTTAACATTTTTTATTGTGTTATACTGTTTTAGAAGGGACTAAAAAGAACCAAAAACAACGTTTTTTTTGATTTAAAGTGAGCAAAACTGTTTGAGAAGGAGTAAAAATATTTATTTAGGAAAATTATTGCGAGTAGATTAATTCCAAATAGAAATCAAATTGTATAAAATTCAAAAATTAAAAGATTTCGTATCACTTTTTTCACTTAATAAGCGCCTTGATTTACTCATCAAGCTATAAAATCATCCTCAAAAGTCAAAGTCATTGCCTAATATAATCACCATTCATTTAGACCTTAAAACTACAACTTTGTATGCTCTCGTATCCTCAATTCGAATGAGCACGACATCTTTTTAATTAAATAAATTATAGTAAGACACATACAGCTTCAAATCAGTGTTAAATAGATAACCTTGAACCTAATTGAACTTGAACTTTTTAAGCATCAACCATTTAATGAGTTTTGCTTCTGCTCAAGTGTTGTATTATGACACCAATACATGCAAAATACACACCTACAAAGGTAAACACAAACAAATTTATTAATACCTGTGCGTTGAAGATATACAATTAATGAGAAAATTAATGCCAACAAAATGGAATAGACAAAATTCACCATGAGTTTAATACTAAGACGTTGAAAATGTGTGTGCGTTTGTGAGCAATGGGTGAATAAGCAGACAATAAAATTGATAGTATAGTGATGACTGAGGTTATCTTGGCGGCCTGATATATTACCGAAAATAATTGTCACCAACGGAGCGAATTTATATTTTAGCCTCGTAATCATAAGGGTTTTTACTCGTCATACAAATGTGAAGACATAAGAAAAAACAATTCATGGCAAGAACTTTTTTCTGCACACATTCCAACTGCAAAGCAAACATACTGATGCAGATTAACCCATGATGATTGCTTAACTGATTAATTAAGTTTGCATGAAAGCAAACAATCATCTCTAAAATAGATATGAACCGGGCAACATTTATGTTATATATGTAGGTATGCACAAAGCTATGCAAAAAAACACTTCAATTTTTACTAAGGGACTGTGAGAATATCATCCAAAATGACGAAAAACAAGAAAAAACTCGGGTTGCACCGAAGCTTTTATACCCTCCACAAAATCTAAAGATTCCTCACAGGTAGATTTTGATCGATTTACTTGTATGGCAGCTAATCCGCTAGTGACTAAATTTGAACAATTTTTTGGGAAATTGTATCATTTTTTTAGCCAAACTTCGTTATGATAACTCGACAAATGAAAAAGTTTTCAATACAAGAAATTGGTTCCGATCGTACAGTTTGTATGACAGCCATATGCTGTTGTAATTCGATGCAAGTGGTTTCGACAAATGAGGAGCTGATCGGAAGGAAAAGAAAGTTATCTAAATTTTATATCAATGGCTCAGTAACTGAGAGACTAGTTCGAGTATACACAGGCAAATAAACAGGCAGATGTATATTTGGACATTGCTAATTCAACTCAGCTCGTCATGCTGATCATTTATATATTTATATATACATACTATATATATTATAGGATCAACGACGTTTCCGTATGGGTGTTATGAACTTTGTAGCAATTTTAGATACTCTGTTCAATGTATACAAATTCTGATAATGGTTGAACAGTTTGGCACTTATTGTATTTAAATAAATTATTGATTGGTAAAACGGAAACTATTGCGCTATCCAGATAACGAAGACTTATGGCTCACTTTTTATCGAAAATATCGGTCAGTGTGTGAGATATATAATTGAAATTCGGAGAGAATCTTTTCCTGAGAATAGTATATCTGTATTTCAAAAAAAGGTTGAATCCGGTTAATACTTCCCTTAGATGCCAAATAGTATAGAACTAATATCAGAATTTTCATAAATCCGTTTGAAATTTCCTCCTATTTATTGGTCACAATATGTGAGGTACCTTAATTAAACTCAAAAAGCATCGTTTCATATTAATAGTACGTACCTATTATAAGATTTTAAAACTTGGTGGATTGCTTCAAGTAGAGAGTACATAAAATATTCTAAAATATTCGGTTACACTCGAACTTATTCCTTCCTTACCTGTTGTATTCATAAGAGTTATGAAGAAGGATTGAATTTTTAATTAACTAAACTAATGACTAAGGGATGAAGCACACAAAAAGTAGTATATTTGACAGGTGCATGATTGGATTTAAAAAAAAACTAGGATTTTTGATTTGCATTACATTCTTGGGTGTTTCTACCCCTTGGAATTATGTTAAAGTGTTAAGCTTACATTGTGGGTAGCCTGATGTTATTTTATAGTGGGTTGCCAACTATTTATAGATTTCCAAAGAAGTTTTTGTAAAACACACGAAGTAGAAACTATTGTTTTTATAATTCCCAGTTTGCAAAATAGCTTGCATAATCACAAAAACAAATCAACGCCTTCAGTAAATCTAACAAGGGCAGAAAATAATAAGCGCACTCTCGAATAACTTACTCTTACATATGTGTATATCTCGGCCCACAGCGTATGTTAGTGCTACCGGCGGCAGCAATTTACCCTAAAATCCAGTCAAGCATAAAATTCAACAAAAACATATTGTAAAATAAATTTTTATATGCATACGTGTGTGTGTCGACATGTTTACGTGAATGTTGCCCCGTGCTACTTGAGCATTGCAAAGTGCTTCTGTGCAGTCTCCGCATTTATTAACCTTTCGGTTATTTACACGCATAATAAATGAAAATTTACAAGCCTCAAGGATTTCAAAACTCAAACACAGCCTTACAGCTTTCTACTCATGAAGTAAACAAACGCCAGTCTCCGCTCGATAGCAGCTGTTGGTGAGCTAATAAGCTCGTTGTTATCTGAAACAACTGACCATTTGACAACATTTTTGTGTAAATATCCCTTCTGTAATCCATTAAATCTGTTCATATGCCCATGTACTCTTGGCATCTGTGTATTTGACGGAAATGATATTTTTGAGAAGAAAAAAAATGTGATTTTGGAGAAATAAAGTAATTATGTCCAATTTGTAATACAGCCAAGTTTATATTTATTTATAATTATAACTTGTTAAAAAAAAAAACAAACAAGAAGCTGAGTACCAAAGAAACGCGGGAATAGCTCCGATATTTAAGTCTTTTAGGTATCTGGATTAATATAACAAAACCAATAGCGAAGATAACAATTATTGTCTAGCTAAGAATTAACCTGTACTCCTCTAGGATAAAAATGTTTAAATAATATAGAAGTTTCGCGATATTATTTGTTTATTTAAAATTTCTTGATTACTTATGGAATAAGCTGTTGTAGAAAACTTGAAGTATATCTTCAGAAAAAACCTCCGCATTCACTTTCTAATCACTGTTGACTTAATACCGAAATCCCATTGTCTGCTCGTGCATTTCATAATCCTTCAACCAAATTTCACTTACGATAACTAACAATTGAAATGTAAATAGTTTGTCAGTCACCCTGTATGTAGAGTCTATACATTTTAAGAAAGAGAAAGTTGTTTGAAATCCTAATGTGGAATAATCCAGCTCAGCTTTTAAGCCCTTAAACCAAGCATTGAAACTACACAGTTCTGAAAAATGAGCGGTAATTTATCATCGTGTATGCACAAAAGTTATGTAAGTGCGACAAATTGGTTGCGGTATGCACATATTCACATATCCTTAATACACATACCTAAAAATACACACGAGTACTGTGCTCTCAGAAATATTGATGCTGCTGCCGGGAACCAAAATTGAGTTTAGTGCAAAAGTGCGACACTTAAAAATTTCACCCCCATCAATAACGCTTTTTGGCATGTTTTCTTGGCTACAGAGAGTGCTGAGGGGTAAGTCGATGTACACAAGCATAAATTTGGAAAGGTTTCCAGCATGAGCCAGCAGACGGGGAAGAGGTTTAAGCGGTCTACCAGATACGTACCATACACAATTTGGCTTTAGTATAATAAGCGCAAGTTTCAAAGAAAAATGGCAAGAATAATTTTAAGCAAATTACCGGTGAGAACTACATAGGGGTACATAATATTACATGAGGACAACACGCACGAACCCTTTCAATTTGCATGAGACGGGTTTTACATTTATTACACTAATGGGCGCTGTAATTTGTCGAAAATCTTGTAGAGAGTAGCAAACAGGCGAATGCGGCGCTAGTAGCACGTAACACAACTGGAGACCTCCGTTAAATACTCCAATATTTCTTTTTGTGCAATCATATTTATTCTACAAGGAGCTAATTTCTATCAGGTTGATTTAAATATATATATACATAGATGTGTACATATTTGTATTTATTTGTAAACAAAAATACATATTCTTCTTCTTTGTTTTTGGCACTGATTAGATCTGATCTTAAGGGTTGCCAAGTTCTTCTCTACCAAGTTAATGGAGTGGAGGTCTTCCTCGTCCTTTTCATCAGATGTTGTCATCTTCAATGTCTCTGCACCATAAGGGAGTATTCTGGTCTAGAAGCATGAATTTCAGGTAATTTTTAGTGTGTCATAAAAAAAAGGCAATTAATATTTTTACCATCCATTTTTTTACTAGTTATTTGTTAGTTTTAGGAGAGTACAGAAAAATATTAATAACTAAAAAAAAGTAATAAATTTCAAAAATTATGAGCTGACGAAGTGGGGGGTCTCTAAAAATTAAAAAAATAAAAGATTATTAATCTAGAATAATGTCGCAATGGCCCGAACTACAAAAAAGTTGGGGAAAATTTTTTTCACAAAATGGCGACTGCCTGAAGAAAAAAAGTTTTTTTGGATTACTTTTTCTGACTATATTGAATTTTTTAAAAATAATAAAAATAAAAATTTGAGGATAGGGCTAGTCTCAACCATAGACAAGCCTATAAAAAAGACTCTGTAAAAATCTTAAGTAAAAAGTCAGTTTCGAAAAAAACGCTTTAAAAGTTTAGGAAACAATTCTAGTGAACATGGACGCCACGTCACAAAATCGTCTGTATCTCCGAAAATAAGTCGAATTTTGAAAAATCCTTCCAAGGTCATATTTTTGAAAGTCTAAGCTATCAAAATATACAATTGAAAAAAAATTGATTTTTTCAAAATCCTAGACTAGAATACCCCCATAAAACCGGATGGGGATGGTGAGTGACTTGTAGAATTTGGTCTTTGTTCGACGATAGTGGATTTAACCTGCCAATTGCCTTCTCAGACCTTAATAGCACACGTTAGCAAGCGTAATTCTGCTTTGGAATTCAAAGCTGACGTTGTTATTTGTATATATGCAGAATCCAAAAAATTATCTACGACTTCGAAGTTATGACTGTCAACAGTGACGTGGAAGCCTCGTTTGTTATCAAACGGTTCGTAGAGGTGCTTCTCGATCATGAAGGAGCTTTAAATGTTGCCAAACGTTAGTTCACAGAGCCGTATTAGTACGGCGATATCAAGTTCAGACGTAGCGGCATAAATACAACTTTTTTTCGTGCTGTCAAAAGCAGCTTTAAAATCGACGAATACCTGGTGTGTTTCAGTCTTTTCCAAGATTTAGCGCATAGCGAATTTGTGATCAGTTGTTGATTTGCCAGGTCTAAAGCCACACCGATAAGGTTCAATCAGTTGACGGTGGACTTTAATCTTTCACACAATCTGCTCGATAAACCTTATACGCGTTAGCGCAGATTGTGTGGGCCTCCTTTTTGTGGATGGATAGAACACACTTAAATTCCAATCGTTGGGCATGCTTTCATCCGACGATATTCTACAAAGGATCTGACGCATGCTCCTTTGCAGTTCTTCTTTAATTTATGAATAGCTTGGCTGGCAATCCGGAGTCGGGCAATGGAACGTCTACTCAATTGTCATCGATCGGGAATCGGGTTCACCATCTCCTGGTGTTATGTTTTCACTGGCATTCAGTAGATTGGAGAGTGTTTTCTCCATAAATTCAGGTGCTCTGGGCATCAGTCAATCTTTTCTTGAAATTTTCGAGCATTATTCCTATCGGCCAGCTTATCAAGCTCTTCGTATTCATTCATTTCGGTCTCTCCCCTTTTTTGTCTGCAAATGCGTGTCACCTCCCTCTTCAACTCTATCTAATCCGTTACAACGTTACTAACGTATGCATTCGAAAAAAATTGAGCTTCATTGCTAAACAAAATTTTCTTGCCTTGCGTATCCGAACTGAGAATATTCAATATGAAATGGTAAATCACACTGATTATAAATAAAGTGACAGCTGTCAAAAGGATCACAATCGTATTACTAAAACAGGCAAAAGCTAAAAGTAACAAAACCTTTGGAAATCCCACCAAAAAGACAACATAACCTTTTCCTTGTGACTCTCCGCCTTCGAAGCAATTAGAGCAGATTCATCTGTTTTAGATCATGATCATTGGCGCTTTCGTCGCTAGTAACAATACGCGGAAAAAATTAATGGCATTGAAGCTTAATAAGTAAATCACTGTCGGTAATACGATGAAGCAAATTTCGTTAGAACGTGAGGAACACTTATATATGGCTACAGAAGTCATCCTAGTTGCTTGTTTGCTTATGAACGGTCTCGATTTGTTATTCGAGGATTTGTATCAACCAACGACTATATTTTATCCACATCGGCTTCAAGAGTGTTTCCAGAACATGGTACATCCCAAAGATCGAAATTGTTGAAACGAAATTCTGATCATACCTCAGACAGTTTTCATTTTTCTTGAACTGCATTTTTATTCTTTTGGGTTTTTATTGCAAACGTCAGAGACCCTACAAAGTATATGTACAAATAATAAGCGTGAGTAACTTGTAAATTTTATATGCAAACATATACTAACTACAAATTATTTATTATAACGGGTGATTTTTTAAGAGCTTGATAACTTTTTTAAAAAAAAAAACGCATAAAATTTGCAAAATCTCATCGGTTCTTTATTTGAAACGTTAGATTGGTTCATGACATTTACTTTTTGAAGATAATTTCATTTAAATGTTGACCGCGGCTGCGTCTTAGGTGGTCCATTCGGAAAGTCCAATTTTGGGCAACTTTTTCGAGCATTTCGGCCGGAATAGCCCGAATTTCTTCGGAAATGTTGTCTTCCAAAGCTGGAATAGTTGCTGGCTTATTTCTGTAGACTTTAGACTTGACGTAGCCCCACAAAAAATAGTCTAAAGGCGTTAAATCGCATGATCTTGGTGGCCAACTTACGGGTCCATTTCTTGAGATGAATTGTTGTCCGAAGTTTTCCCTCAAAATGGCCATAGAATCGCGAGCTGTGTGGCATGTAGCGCCATCTTGTTGAAACCACATGTCAACCAAGTTCAGTTCTTCCATTTTTGGCAACAAAAAGTTTGTTAGCATCGAACGATAGCGATCGCCATTCACCGTAACGTTGCGTCCAACAGCATCTTTGAAAAAATACGGTCCAATGATTCCACCAGCGTACAAACCACACCAAACAGTGCATTTTTCGGGATGCATGGGCAGTTCTTGAACGGCTTCTGGTTGCTCTTCACCCCAAATGCGGCAATTTTGCTTATTTACGTAGCCATTCAACCAGAAATGAGCCTCATCGCTGAACAAAATTTGTCGATAAACACATTTCGAACCGAACACTGATTTTGGTAATAAAATTCAATGATTTGCAAGCGTTGCTCGTTAGTAAGTCTATTCATGATGAAATGTCAAAGCATACTGAGCATCTTTCTCTTTGACACCATGTCTGAAATCCCACGTAATCTGTCAAATACTACTGCATGAAAATCCTAACCTCAAAAAAATCACCCGTTATTATAAAAAAAAAGCACAAGAAAATATGTTACTTATACGCCTTGTTGATTCCAAGACGGATTTTGTCACTGAATCTTCCATAAGAGGTTTAAATGCAAATTTATAGTTATGGTAAAGACATTACTAAATATATTTCGTTGTTCTTTTTTACAATATGTACAATGGTACGAATATTAAATGTTACTCATACGTCCTGGTGGCTTTCACTGTGTACATACTTTTTGCAGAGAAACAAAGTTAAATCTTACTAACCACACTTCCAAGATAATATGCATAGAAACCGATTTAATATGTACTAGAATAGAAGTACCTGAGTAAAACTCACTTTTACTAGCTGGTGTTAAAGGGAAATTATTGTTAGTATAATAGTTTACTACTTTAATACATCACAATGCGTTTTCTTTATAACAATAAAACGTTTTACCTTCCTTGTTACCTATAAGCTTAGTCAGGACCTGTTCGAGCCGTTGGATACTAAACGAGATTTCCACTCGGGGAGGGGAATTGTTTAACTAAAATGAGTTTCTAAAATGGTTCAGGCTTTATATGAGAGTAAAGTTATCTACTCTCCGATATTAGACCACTTTTGCAAATAGCAACAATACACACTGAACGTTCGGAATCAAGTGCTATCTGCTTTAAATTTGACAAGTACTGCCGAAGACAAGGGTGTTATCTCCCAAAAAAAATTATAGATCGGATCCCTCTAGCCAATAGCAGCCGATCACAGTTCTTGTACCGAATATTTTATATTTGTGAAGGGGGGCTTTAATACTTCAACCGAAATTAACGTTTTTTCTTGTTGTTACTAATGTCCACACAGCCCTCTTTGAAACGTTTGTCATGACGTCTCCACATCGAAGCTCTTTGCAGCACTGGTATATGCCGTGGCAAATGACGTTCTGTGTATAAACAAGAAAAAACATGCATTATTTTTCAGACTGTCGTATATTTAAAGAATATTCTCCGTTTGAGAGAAAGACAATGAGAACAAAACACCAAAAAGTAGAAAAAGAAGAAAACTCAATCGTCAATTACGAAAATATATACTCAGAAGAGATGCGCCCTTGTGTATCACATTTTGAGGAAGCTTAATTAACTATTTTCACTTCAAAAAATCATTTTTTTTATCTTCTTCAGCTTCTCCTTCGATGCCGTCTTTATCTCGTCAAGAGAAGCGTACCGTCATCCTTTCTTTGGCCTCTTCAGTTTAGGAAACAAGAAAAAGTCATAGGGGGCCAGATCTGCGGAATACGGTGGCTGCGGCATTATTAGTGTGTTGTTTTTGGCCAAAAAGTCGCGCACAAGCAACGATGTGTGTGAGCAGGGGCGTTATCGTGGTGCAAAAGATTTTTGTTCTTCCACAAATCCGGGCGTTTCTGGCGGATTGCTTCGCGCAAATTGCACATAACTTGCAAGTAATATTCCTTACTGACCGTTCTTCCCTGTGGCAAAAACTCATGATGCACCACGCCCCTGTAATCGAAGAAATTTGTCAGTTACGATTCGCAATACTTTTTGAACACACCTCGTATACCCAGTCATTAAATCTAGCCCCTTTGAGTGAGCATTTATCACATAGAATATCTTACTTAAGTTAACTATGTTCAATACCAATATCTTTGATTTTATATGTTTTTATATAAGAATTGGCAATGAGTGAGTCTACGACCCTTTCCTATTTGTTATAAAGGGTTTCTGTCAAAGATATTTTTGGAAAAAATTTCCACTTTTACGATAAACTATTCGTTGTAATAAATAAATAATATACCACTGTGCCCAAAAAATAAGGTGACATTTGAATTTAAACTGCGCGTGTCGAAGGATTTTGAGAATTACTTTTCTTTTTAGGTTGGTAGTACTATCAGTCACATTTATGTTAAATTTCATATTAAAATATTCATTAGTGTTTGAGATACGTGTCGTTTTGTGAGCTGCTAAAAGTGAGTTTTTCGTTTTTTGCGATGTCGAAATTTGTTGAGCAAAGAATTTGCATTAAATTTTGTTTACGGAATTAATTTTCTGCTGCGGATACGTTGAGGATGGTGCAGAAAGCCTTTGGTGATGAGTCTATGTCTAAAAAATATGTTAACAAGTGGTATAGTGAGTTCCAAGCCGGCCGTGAAGAGGTCGAAGACGAAGAGCGTCCAGGGCGACCATCAACCTCAACCGACGGAGCTCACGTTCAACAAATCAAAGATTTGGTGTTGAAGAGCCATCGATTAACAATAAGAGACGTTGCTGATGAAGTTGGCATATCGAAAGGCTCAGCCAATACCATGTTGACGCGTCAAGTCTCGACTGGTACCGAAAACATTGAATTTTTTGGAAAAAAGGCGTTGCGTTGAAGTGTGTGAAACGATGCTTTCCGACTACCAGGGTGTCATTAAATGCATTAAAACTGGCGATGAGACTTGAATCTATGCTTACGACCCCGAAACAACCGATCAATCGAGCGAATATCGTGCCAAAAGTGAGCCGAGACCAAAAAAATCGCGCCAAAGTCGCTCAAAAATCAAAGTCATGTTGACTTTTTTCTTCGATTATCGTGGTGTTGTGCATTATGAATTCCTTCCAACCGGTGAAACAGTCAAAAAGGAATATTATTTGAACGTTATGCGCCGTTTGCCTAACGCTATCCGCCTAAAAAGGCCGGAATTGTGGAAAGATAATTCTTGGTTTTTACACCACGATAATGCACCATCCCACACTACCCTCGTAACTCGTGATCATTTCGCTTAAAACTCAACCCATATCGTTCTGCAATCACCGTATTCACCTGATCTGGCGCCGTGCGACTTCTGGCTGTTCACCAAGCTCAAAAGACGGAATTATCTATATGTTCATTATGTTATGTTGTGTTGCTCATACGCCATGGTGTACAATGCGAACCGTGTATAACTATTAAAGCAATGTCTTTATGAAAAACTAACTCACCAAAACATATTTTGTAGGGCGAAGCAAATTATCATGAAATTATAGTATGACGTTTTCAAAATTGTAAGTTTATTTGTTTTAAAGATAAAAAATTGATTACAAAATATCAAAGAATCACATATGTTATAAATATATATGGAAAGAATTAAATAATTTACAGACTATTTAAATAGAAAATAAACTGGATTTTTAAGATCAAAAACTGGAACTTCAGTGGGCGTTGCAAAAAAAAACTCAACTGAGGTACTAACGGACACCCTATTATATACATAATAATACAAAGCATAGCGCACCTACAACAATTCTGTGAAAAAGAAATGGAAAGGAGGTGGCAAATGAGTAGAGATTGAAATGCATGTACAAAAGGGAAGAAAGAAGCTTATTAATGTGCATATACATATATATATATAAGGATACCCACATACATATATTTAGGTAGATGTACTCAGAGTGTACTGCTGGGTTTTTTTTTTTTTTAGTTTGTTCATACATTGCAACTAACGGGTGATTTTTTTGAGGTTAGGATTTTCATGCATTAGTATTTGACAGATTACGTGGGATTTCAGACATGGTGTCAAAGAGAAAGATGCTCAGTATGCTTTGACATTTCATCATGAATAGACTTACTAACGAGCAACGCTTGCAAATCATTGAATTTTATTACCAAAATCAGTGTTCGGTTCGAAATGTGTTTCGCGCTTTACGTCCGATTTATGGTCTACATAATCGACCAAGTGAGCAAACAATTAATGCGATTGTGACCAAGTTTCGCACTCAGTTTACTTTATTGGACATTAAACCAACCACACGAATGCGTACAGTGCGTACAGAAGAGAATATTGCGTCTGTTTCTGAGAGTGTGGCTGAAGACCGTGAAATGTCGATTCGTCGCCGTTCGCAGCAATTGGGTTTGTGTTATTCGACCACATGGAAGATTTTACGCAAAGATCTTGGTGTAAAACCGTATAAAATACAGCTCGTGCAAGAACTGAAGCCGAACGATCTGCCACAACGTCGAATTTTCAGTGAATGGGCCCTAGAAAAGTTGGCAGAAAATCCGCTTTTTTATCGACAAATTTTGTTCAGCGATGAGGCTCATTTCTGGTTGAATGGCTACGTAAATAAGCAAAATTGCCGCATTTGGGGTGAAGAGCAACCAGAAGCCGTTCAAGAACTGCCCATGCATCCCGAAAAATGCACTGTTTGGTGTGGTTTGTACGCTGGTGGAATCATTGGACCGTATTTTTTCAAAGATGCTGTTGGACGCAACGTTACGGTGAATGGCGATCGCTATCGTTCGATGCTAACAAACTTTTTGTTGCCAAAAATGGAAGAACTGAACTTGGTTGACATGTGGTTTCAACAAGATGGCGCTACATGCCACACAGCTCGCGATTCTATTGCCATTTTGAGGGAAAACTTCGGACAACAATTCATCTCAAGAAATGGACCCGTAAGTTGGCCACCAAGATCATGCGATTTAACGCCTTTAGACTATTTTTTGTGGGGCTACGTCAAGTCTAAAGTCTACAGAAATAAGCCAGCAACTATTCCAGCTTTGGAAGACAACATTTCCGAAGAAATTCGGGCTATTCCGGCCGAAATGCTCGAAAAAGTTGCCCAAAATTGGACTTTCCGAATGGACCACCTAAGACGCAGCCGCGGTCAACATTTAAATGAAATTATCTTCAAAAAGTAAATGTCATGAACCAATCTAACGTTTCAAATAAAGAACCGATGAGATTTTGCAAATTTTATGCTTTTTTTTTTTTTAAAAAAGTTATCAAGCTCTTAAAAAATCACCCTTTAGTTCAGATAAAAGACAGGACTAACAAGCAACTTGAATATGACTTAAACATTTAATTACAAAATCACAAAACTACTATAAGAGTATTGGCTAATTTAAAATATCGCTGGGTTTGAGGCGTTTGAGTCGTCTTGGTGGACCATCTCCAGAAGTTAGCATAGCTACTTCTACGTTACAGTGCTGTAGCAATCTTGCACTATGTGCTGTTGCAATTTTTGATATTTCTGTTTTAACCGAGTTTACGCCTAGATCACGCTCTATATCAGCACATCTATAATACCAAGGCGCTTTGACAATTAGTCTTAGTACTTTGTTTTGGAATTGTTGGATGACTTTCTTATTGTTTGCGTTAGTACATCCGCAGAGTTGTGCACCATAGCTCCATATCGGTCGGATTATTTGTTTATAGACAAGTAACTTATTTTCGATGGATAACACTGATTTGTTACCGATTAACCAATTGTAATTTTTGAGTCGCATGTCCAGCTCCTTACGTTTGTTTTTTACGTCAGCTTTCCGCCGTAGCTTAGTGTCAAGCGTCATTCCTAAGTATTTAGCGGAATTAAAGTACGGTATTCGAGCACCGTCTATGAAAATTGGTAAGTACTGTATCTTGTTGTATGTGAAAACAATGTGTACAGACTTAGCTTCATTCAGCTTTATCTGCCATTTCTTTGCCCATTGTACGACTTTATTTACAGCTTTTTGGAGATTATTAGTGGACTCGTGTTCACTACTTCCAACAGCAAGCAACGTGGTATCATCTGCGAATGTGGCTGTTGTATAATTGCAGTCTATTGGCAGGTCGTGCGTGAATAGAATATAAAGAAGAGGGCCCAACACACTACCTTGTGGAACTCCTGCTTTTATTTCCCTAAGATCAGAATATTTGCTGGGTGAAAGTACAGTTCTTATTCGCTTTCTGTTGAGAGAAGTTCAGTATATTTTTACAATATTAAAATGTATATATGTGTAGTTGATGTTCGTTTAGCAAAGAAAATAGGCCACTTAAGGCTGAATTTTATCATTGCATCTTTTAACTTTAGCATTTTAAAGATTTAAGCCGGTTATTAGTCGTTTACCTGTTGCTCGCTTTGACCTAGAAAAGACCTAACGCAACGAATCGATAGAAGTTCTGTCGTAAGAGTTCTTAAAAGCGAAAGTTGAAGCACTTAGAAATCAATATATTCACAGGATAAGCATTTTGATTATAAATCGGCTGCGATACGAAAGAGAAACGCGAAGCCCACGACAGCATATCCGTCCATAACTAATGATTCGTATTACTTCGTATGTCGTTACCCCTTCGAATCGAATTAGTTTGCCATATCTGTTAATTTGCTTGAGCTCTTTAACACCTGCAGCCGACACATTGAAGGTTAAGTCATTTAACCATATTTAACTTCAAAGCAAATTAGCCGATTGGGCGTCTGGGATCGCCAGGGATTGCACTCAATTCGGTCAGTGAAGTAAATTTACATTTCAATACTCAATCTACTTGAACTTGAGTCTTAACGCATTCAAAAATTATGAGTATTGGCGCAAATTCATTCATTTCACAAGCAACCAATAACTTTCTTTATAAGGATCTTGTTTTGCATTTAGAAAATTTACCATAGAAATGTAACGAAGTTTGCTCATATTGTCGTAGATGTAATGTTGATTTATGTATATAACACTAACTTCATTTTTAGTGTTGAGAGAAAAAATCGCTTATACTCTGAGGATTACATAAATTTCTTCTAAAACTTGGAAGCATCCTATATATTAGAAAAAAAAAATAAATAAAAAATCTGAGATAAATGTTTGATTTTCTCGTTACAACAAATTTGTAAATTTGTATTTACCTTGGTGTCCCAACTTCTTCTACAAACACAGTCACATTTGTTATTGTTAGTTTAAATCTGTTCTTGTGTACTTTGCATATGTTGAATTGGCCTGTTGACTTTTAAGCTTAAGTGGCGAAGCAAATAAAGCAAAAACATTTACATATTTGCAGTCGGACAATATTTGATTTTTTCTACTTTTGTGTGTATATCTATATTGAAGCCTTAAAGAGAACAGTCCGGAGGCTAATAGAGTGTTCACAATCAAAATAAATAGCCAAAGCAAATAATTATTTGTGTAACGTAACTTTTAAACTCTATGTATGGATACATTCAAAATGTATAATTTATAATAATATTATGAGAGGATGTAGTAAGACGATGAAAGAGTACAAATGTGTCATACGAATAATGGAGGTCACAGAAAAGAAAGAAGACTGCCTCCGAAAAGAACGATGTTTTTTAAAACTAAGACAAATATATGTACATTGTGACAAAAAAGCACCCGGAAAAAGTAAAAAAATACAAATATTTGATTATCATTAATATTTATTTTATCGCTTTCAAGGTAATCCCCACTGGATGAAAAAAACTTATGCCAACGATTTTCCACTCTTTGACACAAACAGGATGGCTTTCAACTGCTTAAGCGCATTGTGTTTTACCTCCTCAATCGACTGAAAACGGTTTGCACGGAGCGGCAATTTCAGGATTGGGGTACAAAGAAAAATCACACGAAGCCACGTCTGGTGATTACGTTGGTCGAACGATTGTATTCATTGCATCTTTGGCTTTAAATTCAGTCACGATCATGGCTCGATGCGATGTTGTACTGTCATCGCATAAAAAATGTATTCTCCAACAATTACAGCCGTTTTCCATGAATATTTTCACGCGTGTGTCTCAATGCAGCCAACCAGAACTCCGTACTTACCGCCTGTCCTTTCGGAACAAATTCATGATGCACCAAACAAGGAATATCGAAAAAATCATGAATATCACTTTGATTTTTGAGCGGTTTTGGGTTGGTTTTTTTATATCGGCCCTTTTGTTCCCTCCATTTCGATGATTCTTGACATTTTGCATGTTAAACTCATAAATCCATGCCTCATCGGCAGTTATATTGCTTTTCATGAATGTGAGATCGGAATTCGCACGATCAAGCATTTTCAAAGAGACGTGTTTATGCTTCTTTTTTTTGAAAAAATTTAGATTTACCTGGATGAGTCGGATACTTTTTGTCAAAATGTATACTGATTTCTATACATTTTGATGTTCTACATGTCTTACTTTAAAGCGTTTATGTTGGTAAATATAAGTGATATTTTAATCAAATTAAGAAATTAAGAACAAGTTTTGTATAATAAAATACCTTTCGTTTAGGTCTGTATTGTAAGGATATCTGAAAAAATCCCTAAATATATGAGTACAATACCCTTAGCACACTGTATTTTAGATCAATCTTACTTTATCGTAGAATATATATTCCCCGGTTAGTGGGGTCTCTGAAAGTAGCGGATCTCATTTAAAAGCTGTAAAAATCGGTTTGCGCGATTTCTTGCTGAATAATGAAGGTTCCCGTCCCCACCTTTGATCTTACACCTTACATTTGTATATCTAAACGAAATAACGAAATAATGTGATGATGGTAAAAGCATAATTATTTAATTAATAAAAACAAGAAAAAACGTTAACTTCGGTTGCCTTTCAGAGGTGCATTTCTGTTAGTAACTATGTGTTCAGTTTGGAAGCTATGCTTTCGTGGATATATGTATCTTGTCAAATGTGAAAGTTGTCCATACAAGAACTTGATTCCGTTCGTTCAGTTTGTATGGCAGCTATGGTCCGATATCTGCCGTTCCGACAAATGAGCAGCTTCTTGAAGAGAAAATGACGTTGACAAAATTTCAAAACTGCATCTTAAAAACTGAGGGACTAGTTCGTATATATACAGATAGACGGACAACGTCCAGTGTGTTTAGCGTGGGTACCTGCTGACGACAGCCTTACTCCACGGCGCTCAGGGGATCAAATCCATGCGTTGATCAGCGCCCTGAGAATGCTAAGCATTTTCAGTACCAATTGGCAGTGAGGAATGGACACACTAACCACCTTGGTCGGGTTCGAGGCCCATCAAAAACTTCTGCCGTGCTTTGGGTCCGCACCCGGTTGCAATGCAACTCCACATTCAGACAGACGGACATGACTAAATCGACTCAGCTCGACATACTGATCATTTGTATATATATACTTAATAGGGTCTCCGACGCTTCCTTCTGGGTGTTACAAACTTCGTGACAAGCTTAATATACCCTGCCCAAGGTATAATAAAGCCATGCCTTAAAACTACCCAACACACATACATATTTCTATTCACACGTACCTGATTACAAAGGTAGCAATATTCTACTATGGAAATAGCCAAAACATGTACATAGGAAGTTTGTAATACATTAATGTTAGTTATGTTGCGGCTGCCAGAAGGTGTGTATTGGAGCAATACTGCTAAGTGTTCATCTACGTGACTGAGCATACGTTGATCACATAAAAGCGCCTTTGTCATTTAGTATGTCCCAGCAAAACAAAGCGTTCTGAGCAGAATGAACAAAATTTGGTGATGAAAAAAACTTGCAGTTGTGAGGAATGAAACCCAATATTACAACATTTCGACTAGCACATGCTATGGCCATGGGGAGTTACAAAACCAAATTGTTCTTGGAAAAAACGACTCGCCGCAACTTGAAAATGTTGTCAAAGGGTCGCCATGTGCGGTTATTACGATTACGGTAATTTATATTGTTGTGGCATTTTGCTTCCGGTTAACGTCGACCGATAATGATGTGTTGTCTGTCGACTTCACATGAAAGCTGCTGTTGTTGTTTTAGCCGTAAAAGAGTTTTACTTTCTGCTTAAAAAATATCCATTGCATCGGATTATAGTTAAATCAAGAAGGCAGATCTTTTTAAAATGATATTAATTGCGGTGGGAAAATGGTTATGCTCCGAGTTCATTTATTTTAAAAATGAAGCTATGAGATCCTCACTGAGTTGTTCTGTTGACTCTATATAACTTTCACGGACGGATCAAAAATCAAGGGGAGAGTTGTGGAAAGTCTTCTGACGAGAGCTCTTAATCAATACTTGTTTTAGATTGTCAGACCACAGTAATGTCTTTCAAGTAGAAGTGGCAGCCATCAAGGTAGCACTTGAAGTACTTCTCCGAAATGCGACTTCTTTTAAGGAGGTTAGCTTCCACTCCGATAGCAGAACTGCTATACAGGGTTTGTCCGGAAAGTGATAAGACTGTACTTTGCAGCATACGCACATTTATTGGCTTCGGTGGGGGCGGTTCCTAGCTAACAAACGAGCAGCAAGCTCTGGTCAGTTGCCTCCGAGGACCTGGAGAG
>JAPZAG010002218.1:0-19978 GCA_027475135.1 Bactrocera correcta | reverse complement strand
GATTTTGTTGTATATAAATCGATATCGAAATGCTTTAAATCATTAGTTTAACATATTTAAGTTAATTAACCTTCTTTATCTTACTGAAGTTTACATAAAGCCAAAACGGTATAACGGCAGTGCATATGGAAGAATTCCGTAATCTTATATTTAAGTAAAAAGTCGATTTTCTTGTATATACGCATTTAGCTATCGATATCGAAATGCTGCAACTCATTCGTTTAACATATTTAAGTTAGTTAACCTTCTTTAACGTAATAAAGGTGATATAGAGCCATGGCGGCATAACGGCAGAGCATTTAGAAGAATTCCGTTATCTTATATTAGGTATAAAGTCGATTTTCTTGTACATATACATTTAGCTATCGGTATCGAAATGCTTCAAATCATTAGTTTAACATATTCAGTTAATAAACATTTTTTAGCATACTGAAGCCTACATAAAGCCTTAGCGGTATAACGGCAGTGCATTTGGAAGAATTCCGTATTGCAATAATTTTATATTTAGGTAAAAAGTCGATTTTCTTGTATATTCACATTTAGCTATCGATATCGAAATGCTTGAAATCATTCGTTTAACATATTTAAGTAAGTTAACCTTCTTTACCGTAATGAAGTCGATATAAAGCCATGGCGGCATAACGACAGTGCATTTAGAAGAATTCCGTAATCTTATATTTAGGTATAAAGTCGATTTTGTTGTATATACGCATTTAGCAATCGTTTTTGAAATGCTTCAAATCATTAGTTTAACAAATTTAAGTTAATTAACCTTCTTTAACGTATTGAAGTTTATATAAAGCCATGGCGACATAACGACAGTACATTTGGAAGAATTCCGTAGTCTCATATTTAGGTATAAAGTCGATTTTCTGGTATATATGCATTAAGCAATTGATATCGAAATGCTTCAAATAACTGGTTTAAGTTAATAAACTTTCTTTAACGAACTGAAGTTGGCTTAAGGCCATGGCGGCATAACGGCAGTGCATTTAGAAGAATTCCGTAATCTTATATTTATGTAAAAAGTCGATTTTCTTGTATATACACATTAAGCAATCGATATCGAAATGCTTGAAATCATTAGTTTAACAAATTTAAGTTAGTTAACCTTCTTTACCGTAATGAAGTTGATATACAGCCATGGCGGCATAACGACAGTGCATTTAGAAGAATTCCGTAATCATATATTTAGGTATAAAGTCGATTTTGTTGTATATACGCATCTAGCAATCGATATCGAAATGCTTCAAATCATTAGTTTAACATATTTAAGTTAATTAGCCTTCTTTAACGTATTGAAGTTGATATAAAGCCATGGCGGCGTAACGACAGTAGATTTGGAAGAATTCCGTAATCTTATATTTAGGTATAAGGTCGGTTTTGCTGTATATACACATTTAGCATTCGATATCGAAATGCCTCAAATCATTAGTTTGACATATTTAAGTTAATTAACCTTCTTTAACGTAATGAAGGTGATATAGAGCCATGGCAGCGTATCGACAATACATTTGGAGGAATTCCGTAGTCTTATATTTATGTATAAAGTTGATTTTCTTGTATATACACATTTAGCAATCGATATCGAAATGCTTCAAATCATTAGTTTAACATATTTAAGTTAATTAACCTTCTTTAACGTATTGAAGTTGATGTAAAGCCATGGCAGCGTAACGACAATACATTTGGAGGAATTCCGTAGTCTTATATTTATGTATAAAGTTGATTTTCTTGTATATGCACATTTAGCAATAAATATCAAAATGCTTCAAATAATTAGTTTAACATATTTAAGTTAATAAACCTTCTTTAACGAACGGAAATTGGCTTAAAGCCATGGCGGCATAACGGCAGTTCATTTAGAAGAATTCCGTAATCTTATTATAGTATAAAGTCGATTTTCTTGTACATACACATTAAGCTATCGATACCGAAATGCTTCAAATCATTAGTTTAACATATTAAGATAATAAACATTTTTTAGCATACTGAAGTCTACATAAAGCCTTAACGGTATAACGGCAGTGCATTTAGAAGAATTCCGTAATGCTATAATTTTATATTTAGGTAAAAAGTCGATTTTCTTGTATATACACATTTAGCTATCGATATCGAAATGCTTCAAATCATTCGTTTAACATACAGGGTAGGCCATTTAAAGTTGACCCATTTGTTTCTAAAAAAAAAAAACAAAAGAAAACAATGTTTTTTGTTCATTTCAAAAATAATTTATTTTGGTCCAAGGGAATTTGTTTCAGCTAATATTTAAAAATTAGATCGCGTAAATGGGCACCTTTAGCTTTGACAGCTAAATGCACTCTTTTTTCGACATTTTCCATGACTTTGGCCAATGTTTCTGATGATATGGCGGCTGTTTCACGTCGAATGTTGGATTTCAGTTGAGCTAAGGTCTTTGGCTTATTAGCGTATACCTTGGATTTCAAATAACCCCACAATAAAAGTCTGGTGGCGTCAAATCTGGTGATCTCGGTGGCCAGTCAACATCACCATTTTTCGATATCAATCGCCCGGGGAAAAATGGTCGCAATAAATTGATTGTTGGTCGAGCTGTATGGCATGTAGCCCCGTCCTGTTGAAACCAGAAGTTATCCATGTCATTTTTCGCGAATAATGGTATCACAAAATCCGTTATCATGGCTCGATAACGCTCACCATTGACTGTTGTCGTGGCTCCATCATCGTCTTCGAAAAAATACGGTCCGATGATCATATTCGCGCAAACACCGCACCAAACTGTTACTTTTTGGTCGTAAAGAGGCTGTTCTTCAATTAATTGAGGAATTTCGGTGGCATAAAATCGGCAATTTTGCTTATTTACGCCTCCATTCAACGAGAAATGTGCCTCGTCTGACATGATGAGTTTTCGCCAAAAGTCAAGTTCGTTTTCAGCCATTTCGATGGCCCATTTGCCAAAATTAAGGCGTCGCGGATAATCAGCTGGGTTTAGTTTTTGTGCCATTTGAATTTTATATGGAAACATCTTCAAATCTTTATGAATTATGCGTCGGAGAGTGGTGCGAGAGATGTCTAATTCCTGAGAGCGGCGATAACTCGATGTCGATGGAGCCTCCTCAATACTGGCTCGTACAGCTTCGATATTTTCATCAGAACGTCTTGTGCGTTGTCTGGATGCATGACTGGCATTACTGGGATTACCGGTGTTCACAAATTTTGCGTATAAAGACTTAATTGTGTTCTTAACTGGAGCACTTTTCACTTTATTTTTTTTGCGAAACGCACGTTGAGTTAACACAATTGAAAAGTTTATTTTGAATATAAAGCTGAACAATTTCAGCGCGTTCTTTTGGAGTGTACTGTTCCATGGTATAAATTGTCTTCGAATGACGCTTCTAACGCGGTATGACATTAGCCGATTTGTCAGCGCTGTTAAAAGTTACAGCGTTGCCAGATGGGTCAACTTTAAATGGCCTACCCTGTATTTAAGTTAGTTAACCTTCTTTAACGTAATGAAGGTGATATAAAGCCATGGCGGCATAACGACAGTGCATTTAGAAGAATTCCGTAATCTTATATTTAGGTATAAAGTCGATTTTGTTGTATATACGCATTTAGCAATCGATATCGAAATGCTTCAAATCATTAGTTTAACATATTTAAGTTAATTAACCTTCATTAACGCATTGAAGTTTATATAAAGCCATGGCGACATAGCGACAGTACATTTGGAAGAATTCCGTAGTCTCATATTTAGGTATAAAGTCGATTTTCTGGTATATATACATTAAGCAATCGATATCGAAATGCTTCAAATAACTGGTTTAACATATTTAAGTTAATAAACCTTCTTTAACGAACTGAAGTTGGCTTAAGGCCATGGTGGCATAACGGCAGTGCATTTAGAAGAATTCCGTAATCTTATATTTAGGTATAAAGTCGATTTTCTTGTATATACACATTTAGCTAATCATCAAAAAAATCTAAATCATATAAAAATTCAATACAGTATTTCTTGCTCATTTTTTAATATTTTATTCATCATGAATATATTTAAAACAATCAAATTAAAATTTAATTTTAGGCAGATCTGTTGACCCAATAAATTTGCCAATAACATAAACCAATATACTCTTACCAATCAAAATATCTATTTTATTATGTTGCTACAGTTTCTCAAAAATAATAATTGATTTAAAAAATAAATCAATATAAATTTAAATTAAATAATTTTATAGAAAATTAAATAAATAATATATATGCACGAGAAACTCTTTTCCAACCCCTCTAAACCTATACCCTTTATTAATCTTCAAATCTATATAGTTTTAAATTAATGATTAATGCAATTGAATATAAGCATATTAGGATAATACACCAGATGATAAAGAGCACGTCAGCACGTTGAAGAAGGTGCCGTAACAGAAGGCTATCAAGCAGATCGAGAAAAAATTCTTAAACTTTTAAATGAAGCACTTTGCAACCGAGCTCATTTGTGTTTTGCGTTATAAACGCCATTACTTTATGGCTCAAGTATCAAAGCCTCTGTGGCTGTAGCTGAATTTCTTGAACATGCAAATCAGGAAGCAACGCATGCAGACAACATTGCCGAACGAATTGTTCAATTAGGAGGTGAACCAAACTTTAATCCTAGAGGTTTAGAAGAACGGTCACATGCAGAATATGTAGAAGGTCATACACTGAAAGAAATGGTTACCGAAGATTTGGTTGCTGAGCGTATTGCAATCGACTCTTATCGAGAAATTATTCAATACATTGGTGACAAAGACCCAACAACCCTCAGAATACTCGAAGATATCTTCGCTTAAGAGGAAGAACATGCAGATGATATGGCAGATATTTTAAGCGATCTATAAAAATTATCTTTTAGTAGCTTAATTACTTGATCCATTTAACAATATACATACCATTCAGACTGAAATTATTGAATTCAATACAATTTTTTTCAGTCTTGTTTGGTAATATTATGTGACGAATAAACAGATACGACTGTCTTACAAGATAAAATTTCGAATGAGAAAGCAATTTTTGTCTTAGATTCAACTTAGAATTATATTTTAGTTTTATCTTGAATATAAATTGTAAATAAAGATAATAAGAATCACTTTTAATTCTTTCTTTTTCGGGTAAACCATGCGTAAGCACCCACTCTCCACTTCTATTTCATTAATCTTATTTTTTGGAATTTCTACTTCGGTTTGGGCTGCGGAAGAAGAAAAAAATATAGATAATCAAACCTCCAATGTTTTACCTGTGATTTCTCTAAAGGCAGAATCAAACCAACAAAAATATGCTGCAACGCAAGCAAGTTCAGCACTTAAGTCGGATGCGCCATTATTTAAAACCCCGCAATCTGTCAGTGTGATTACTCGAGAACAACTCGATCAAAAACAAGCGACTACGCTTTCACAAGCCATTAACGGTGTTGCTGGGGTAAGTGCTGGCTATTTAGGGCGCAGAGGATGGGACGATTTATTATTCGTGGTCAAAACTCGTCTGATCAAGTCTATATTGATGGCCTCAGACAAAGCCAATCACCTGCAGATGGTGTTGCAGTCGATTTATCTGGTATGGATCAAGTTCAGGTCATTAAGGGCCCAGCCTCTGTCAACTTTGGATTGGTAGCAACCGGGGTGGTATGGTCAATTTAGTGACTAAACGTCCGCAAGCCGAAAATTTTGCAACTGCTGATCTGAGCTACGGAAGTTATAACTTCAAGCAAGCAACATTTGACCTGAACTATGCGCCAAAGCAAACTGAAAAAGGTGCATTCAGACTGACAGGCCGTGTTTCCGATCAAGACGATCCAACCGACTATGTGTACTTTAAAAACTTTTATATCTCGCCTTCTTACAATTTCGATTTAGGCGATAAAGCTGAACTCTCGGTCATCGCCAGCTATCAACATCGGGATATTTACGTCAGCAAGGTTTACCTGTCATTGGTACCTTAAAATCCAATCCAAATGGCGCAATAGATCGAAGCTTATATTTGGGTGAACCAACTTTTGGTGGCTACGAGGCTGATGTTTATCGTACTGGCTGGAATTATAAATACAAATTTGATAATGGCTGGACATTCATCAAAAATGCAGCGGTTCAACAACTGAAATCGACTGGTCGGGTCGTCTTTACACAAACGGGTACAGTTTTTGGGCTTCGACACCCCTGCAAATACTACCATCAGTCGTAAAAATAACGGACGTTATCAAAGTCATGATACGCTGACTTACTCATTAGATAACAGTTTCCAGCGCGCATTTAATTTGTTTAGTATGCAGCATGATCTCAGCATTGGTGTCGATGCAATGCAGTCAAAAGATGATTATGTTAACGACTTGTATACTACGGGTAATATTAATGTCTACAACCCGATTTATGGGCAGGCAGTGACCTATGTTCCATCAAGTGGCAAACAAAGTAGTACTGAAGATATTACCGTTTACGCTATAGCGGTTTATATATGCGTGACCGTATTAACCTGACCGATCAACTGGTGCTTAGCCTTGCAGGACGTCAAGATTGGGCCGAGGTTTCAACACAAAATGTTTCAAAAGCATGTGTTGCAGCTAAAGGATTGACTGACCGGAACTCATACAACAAATTTACTGGAAATGTTGGCCTACTTTATAGCATCAATGATGTGATTGCCCCTTATGCCAGTTATGCAACCTCATTTCTTCCAAATACCCGTAGTGATGTGAATGGTAACATTCTTGCACCTGAGACAGGTCAGCAGGCTGAAATCGGTGTAAAACTACAAAGTCCAAACCAGTTGGTTCAAGGTAGTCTGGCTTTATACGATTTACGTCGTCAAAACGTTGCGGTCAGCGATCCAAATAATACTTCTGCATATGTGCTCAATGGCGAGCAATTAACCCGAGGTATAGAGGCAGAGTTAAGTGCCACAGTCATTGAACGCATGCGTGTAACGGCAAGTTTTAGTCATATGTTTGATTCTAAAATTACCAAAGATTCGGTTGCGAGCAATGTGGGTGTAGCACTCGATAACGTGCCTCAAAATAGCTACAGTCTGTCGTCGCGCTATTATTTGACTGATTTAACCTCAGGATGGTTTGTCGGTGCTGGCATTCGTGGTGAAAGTTCGAAATCGTATAATGGACTTGATGTACACACACCATCTTACTTACTTTACGATGCCGAAGCTGGGTATGATGCAACACGTTGGGGCGCACAATTGTCGATTAAAAACCTGTTTGATAAAGATTACTACGCAGGTTTACTTAATGCCAATATGGTGACTCTAGGTGATCCACGTCAAATTAATTTCACCGTAAAGTTTAAATATTAATTTATTTTAACCAGTTCAAAATTTCAAATGGCGTGGATACCAGCGCCATTTTCATTTATGAGCTAGATTTAAATTTCTAATATTAGTGGCTCTGTTGATCAAACTTCTGATTCTATTATTAAGTCTGTTTATCTATAGCCCAATAGTTAGATATTTTAATCTCATGAGTCTCTTAGCTTGAAATGCTCAGACGGCATACCTCATGCCAACACCTACACTACTAATCCCTTGAATTGCAGGCATTGGTATATTGCTCATCGCAGCAATTCCAGCAATACCCAGTGCTGCAATCTCGCGATTCTTACGAATGCTTTTGCTATTTTGATCAATGCGCTGTGAATAATGTGAAAAGCTACTTTCTGAATCTTTACTCGCGTATCGGTATAGCCTTTAGCTGATGCTAAAGTAGCTGTGTCACCATCTGATACAGCTTTATTCACACGCGTCTTTCTGCTGCTGCCTCATTACGTAAAGTTGTTGCGATTGTATCGGTATATCCTTTTGCAAATGCTAAAGTGGTCGCATCACCATGTGAAATAGCTTTGTTAACACGTGTACTCTCCACTGCCGCTTCACTGCGCAAACTTGCAGCGGTGCTATTAGTGTGTGTATTCGCCGATAGTAAAGTTGCGGTATCGGCCTCTTTCATTTGTTTTGAAATTTATTGCATCCGTATCGGCTGTCCCTGCTGCCACATGAATAATTTGACGTTCAACACCTACAGCACCTACTGAAACAGTATTATTCCGATCAGACGCTGAACCATTTCCAAGAACGACTGCATTCGTTACATTGGTATTTACATCATTACCCAACACAAAAGTATTATCACCACTCACTGTATTGTTATTCCCCACCGCATAACTACCATTACCACTCACAGTATTTGGATCACCAAATGCCTCTGTGTTTTGACCCGAAACCTGATTCCCTACACCAATTGCAATCGATTGATCTCCTGATGCAACTGCCCAGCTCCCATTGCAATCGAATTTTTACCTTCTGCCTTTGCATGCTCATCATCCGTATTAGTTTGTAAAGCAATAAATGGCGAACCGTGTGCATTCGCATCCGTATATGCTTTTGCCTGCTCCAAAATGGCTACTATGTTTGATCTGTATACTGCTTGGCATTACTTAAAGTTGTAGTTGCTGTTTGATTAGTGTGTGCTTTTAGCATCAGCCAAAGTTTTTGCATCGGCATCTTTTACTTCATTGCGAATGGCAGTTGCTGTATCTGCCGTCATCTTATTCGCTGAGGCTAACGTTGTGGCATCACCATCAGCAATCGCTTGATCCAAACGAGCGGATTCTGCCGTTGCCTCAGCACGTAACGTGGTCGCGGTATTATCCGTATGGGTTTTCGCCGAAGCTAAAGTCGCTTTATCACCATCTGTAATAGTTTTATCTAAACGCACAGATTCGGCTGTTGCTTCATACAAACAAGCCTAGAGATTATTTTTTTAGACAACATCCCTATTTGGGGATATTGTCTTTTTTTATCGCTCTACGATGGAGATACAGGATCAAGATGCAATGAGAGGCAGTCATGAAAAAAACATTACTTATACTCACAATAACCGGGGCACTTACTGCTTGTGGAGGAAGTGATTCCAATACAGGTAGCCCTTCGAATGGACAGCAAAACCCACCCACTGAAAAAATAGGTGTGCTCACCAATGGTGTAGTATCTGGGGTCAGCTATAGCACCAACAGTAGCAAAGTAGGAACAACCAATCATAAAGGCGAATTTAGCTATAAAGATGGTGATAAAGTTAAATTTTCTATTGGGAATGTTCAATTAGGTGATGAAGTTCTTGCCAAAGCACGAATTACACCATTAGAACTGGCACAAAATGACGATAAGCGAACCAACCTACTTATCTTTTTGCAGTCTCTAGATAGTGACTCTGATCATGACAATGGAATTGATATTTCCACTAAAGCTGTAGAAACTCTAAAAGATTCAAACATTAACTTTAATCAAAGCCCGACGACCTTCGTTGAAGACCTCAACTTTTTGAAAGCATTGGCTAAAGCAAACTTACCAACGACACCTGTTACACCAGAACAGGCAAAAGAGAACTTTAAGAAAGCATTTTATAAAGATATTTCTGGTATATGGACGTTTTCAGATAATCTAAATGCTCAATCTCCAGACGTACTGTCCACTTCCCCGTTATTGAGACACATCTAAATTAGAGTCTTCCAGTTTAACCCTGTAAATCGCAGGGGGTAAATTACCTAAACTTTCATGGGGGCGTTGCTCGTTGTAATCCGTACGCCACAACCATGCCATTTCTCTCACTTGAGTTAAGTTTTCAAATAAATATGCATTGAGAAACTCTCTTCTGAATGAACCATTGAACCGTTCAATGAATGCATTTTGCTGTGGCTTGCCAGGTTGTATATGCACCACTTCAATCTCATGTTCTTCACACCAGTCCAGTAATTTAGCCGAAATAAATTCAGGGCCATTATCAACTCGAAGTTGCTTAGGTAAACCACGTTGCTGCCCCAATTATCCAGTACTCTGACAACACGTTCAGCGGGCAGTGATGTATCAACTTCAATATCCAGACATTCCCTAGTACTTTCATCCACAATATTCAAAGTACGAAAACGTCTACCGCAATACAGGCTATCACTCATAAAATCTAGCGCCCATTGATGGTTGGCTTGAGCCACTACTTTCAAGGGCTGCTGCAATACGCTTAGGAAGCGCTCGCTTTTGGCGACGTGGCATATTCAAACCCATCAAACAGTACACTCGATAAACCCTTTTGTGATTCCAACCATGGCCTTGACGACGAATACGACCAAAACATTTCCAAAAGCCCGATTGTGGAGACTGTTTCAAGACATAATTTAAGGCATCAATGACAGCAGCATCTCGCTTACGCCAACTTGTACTTCGTCGATAGTAGCTGGCTTTGCTAAGTCCACTTAAACGACAGGCTTGCATGACTGACAATCCAAGTGAAATTAGAGCATTCACACAATCTCGTCGATCTGCTATCACCAACCCTTTTTTGCGAATAGTTCCTTCATCGCATGGTTTTCCAGACTGAGTTCAGCAAACATTTTTTTAAGTTTGGTATTTTCTTCTTCTAACTCATGCATACGCTTGACTTCAGATGCTTCCATACCACCATATTTGCTTTTCCATACATAATAGGTGGCATTGCCAATACCATTTTTACGGCAAATATCGTCAACTTTCATCCCAGCATCAGCTTCTTTCAAGATGCTGATAATTTGGCTTTCGGTAAATCTTGATTTTTTCATGTAGGTCTCCTGATCTTATTTAATCAGAAAACTCTAGTTATTACTGTCTCAGTTTAAGGGAAGTGGACAGGGATTCTCTCATCTAGAAGCCAATAACACTCTAAACTTTAATGGTTCACAGCTGATCATGGTGGAACCAGATCTCAAAGAAACATATACTTTCAACAGAGTACAAAACCAAGAAAATAGTCTCGTCGGCACATGGAATAGCACCACAGGGTGGTCAAGTCTTTGCTTTTCTTGCAAATGGTACTTACCTCATGCTCGATCCAATTGGTGATACGATGAGTGAGGTGCCATGTGGTGGTGCAGGTGTTGAATTAGGTAAATACACAATAAATAATACCAATCTGTTGATTCATAGCATATCCGTATGACACAAATCAGTGTGCAGGCCTATCTGACGAAGGAAACAATCAAACACTACCATTTAAAGTTGAGGCAAACAGACTCTCCTTTACACCTCAAGGTGAAGAAACCTTTACAATTGATCGCGTACAATAACAATATCCCTCAGTCGGCTTAAAATCGGACGGGGGGTTTAAGCAATATGCTCGAAAGCAACGGCTGTACTCATAAGAAATTTCATTAATTCAGCCTGTGTATTACATGTCGTCTTAGCATAAATTTGTTTCAAGTACGTTCGTACCGAGCTTAAAGTTAAACCACTTTGTTCAGCAATTTCTTCTAATTTAAAACCATTAACAAACAATTCACAAATTTGTATTTCTCTATTCGATAACATATATGACTGTTTTAAATATACTGTTGCAAGCTCAATATACTGATTGGTTTCGGTAATAAAAATGGCAACTCTCTGACTAATTTGTTCGCCAACTTTTGTTTGGGGTAAGACTTTTGCACAGGGGACAACACTTAACATCAATTTTTGCTCAGATCCTCGATCTGTTAATGTCAACACACCACCAATAGCTGAAGCATCAAATTGGGTTAAATCAGCTTTAACTTGATCATAAAATAATGCACTTTGTATATATTGATTTAACTGTACCTGAGATTCTTTCAAAGTTGTAATTCGATTAAATTGATCTATTTTAATTAGTTTTGATTTCTCAATAACTTTCTGCGCATTTTGGTTTGTGTAAATGAGTTGTGAGTGCTGGTCAAGTAAAATAATACCTATTTTTAAACAATCCAGCAATCTATATAAATCCTGATTTTGTTGCGTTACTAGGGATAATTGACGATAAATTTGCAAAGCTCGCCGTAGGTGAGTACCTAGACGCTTTAAAATATCAAGTTCATGCTGTGTATATTTAGACTCAGATGGTGAACGATGAACTGCTATTATTCCCCAGCGATATTGACCTACATCCAATAATATACCAGCAAAACAACTAATTCCTGTAGGTTTTAAACATTTATCATAGAAAATAAACTCATCAGAATCTGGTGGCATCAAGGGATAACCACTTAAATCTATACCAATTGTTCCACCCAAATTTCCCGCTTTTTGCCAAAGTGATGTATGCAAACGCATATCAATGATTTTAATTCTTTCATCCTCATAAGCAGCTAAACCGACTGCTGGAATTTGATGACTATAGACAAAATCATATTCAGGATTAAGTTGATCAAGAGATACAAAAATCGCTGTTTTACTTTCAGTATATGCGACAAGCATCTCTAAAACATCTGACCATCGTTTCTCATCTAATGCGGCATCATAAATCATGCCAATTAATTTACTTTCTAGCTCTAACATACCCCACCACAAAAGATCACTTTCCTATCAACCTAGGATTTAAATAAAATTATTACTTTTTGTTATTTTAGAGAATGATTTTTATCATACACAAAGTCAAATAAATGTGAAATATACAACATAAACACAGAGCTATTTGAAACAAAAATCAATAAAAAACCACCATATCATCTAGATCATGATATGGTGGCTAATCTTTGAGAGGCAAAACCTAACATAAAACGTCATTTAAAACCAAATTTTGGATTTTTTCATTATTATGGTTTAGGTGAAAATTAAAATAATTAAAATTTTAAATCATTATTTAACATCACAACTAAAACGTGTTGCTTGAACGATCAGTTGTTCAGCTGGACAATTAACGTTAACAGTCACATCATCCCCGATCCCTCCCATACAAGCATTATTCAATAACCAATCATTATTGACATAATTTTGCCAATTTGACTCAGAAGGGCAACGATAACGCACTTCCCGCAACTGGCAATTATTATAAACATGTTTAGGACGTTGTGCTTTGCCAAGCACCCCGACAATACGTGTACTTTGACCACCATGACAACTGATCGCACCAACACGTGTTCCTGCTCGAATAGCACGATTATAAACCAATAGCTCTTGTTTTTTCTGAGCTTCTGCGGCTAATCTTAAATCTTCCTGTTTTTTTCGCTCAAGCTCTTTTTGGCGTTTTTCTTCCTCTCGTTTTTTAGTTAGTGCCTGTTGTTTCTGTTCCATTTCCTGTTTGCGTTGTTGTTCTTGTTTCTTTAAAAGTTCTTGTTCATCTTTCTTCACACCTTCTTTTAATTTGTCAATGCTAACGCTTTGCTGTGAAGAAAATGAGCTAGATGAAGTACTATTTGTTTGATTTATTTGTTCCATATGTTGTCGTTGTTGCTGTGCATTATTTATTGTTTGAGTAACCTGTGCATTAAAACGTATTCGATCATTTTCAGCTTGTTGCAATGATGCATTCAAAGTATTTAGACCATGAAGTGTAGTATTTGCCCACATTTGTTGATTTGCCTGTCTTTCAGCAGCAGCTTCTCGTCGTTGTTGTATTTCACGCGCTTTTCTCTCATTTTCTAAACGTAACTCATTTTGTCGCTCAGTATGTACCAAAGCCAGACTATGCTCTTGGCGTTTTTTATGCAAATGATCAATACGTATTCCATGACTGAATTCACAAGCACCATTTAACCTTTCAGACTTACCAAGCTCTGTCAAATAGAGTGTACGACATTGCCCTAGACCATGGGGAATCCCATCTTTGAGCTGTCCTTTAAAGGCATAAGTTGAGTACTGATAGTAACCATCAGAAGTTTTTTGTTTACTTTGCAAAGTAAATTGAGGGATTGGAGGGGGCGATGTATTACTTGTACATCCGGCAAGTCCCATGAATATAGCCATTATCATCAAATGACGAGACATTATCGAGCTCCCTGTGTTAAAACAGACATCACTTTACGGACTCTAATATTGGCTGCTGTCTGAGCATGGGATTCATTCATACTTTTTCTTGCAAAAAAATATGGCACGACTATCCAACCATTGCTAATTATTCTGTAGTCGAGATAAGCAGTTGTTGAGGCAATTTGCATCCCATTTTCATACATCGTAAGCTTACAACTTTCTTCCGAAGTTTCATCATTAGCTGGGAATGTTCCTGCGGTGATCAACCATAAAAAACCTGTGAGAAATCCAAAATCCTCACTCCAACGATCTCGTTGACAAGCCACTCTTAAAAAGTACCCATGAGCAGATGGCTGATCTATATTTGTACGTTTAACCGAGGAAAATAATTGTGTGGCCTCCCATGCTCCAATATCCGCATTTACATTACTGTGTCTGGATAGTATTTGAAAATAAATTTCTAAGGGTTGCTCTTTTGTAATATTCAAATTGAGTGATTGCGATAGTGTAGGCGCTTTTCGCTCATGAACACCTAATGTCGCTTGACAGCCTGTTAAAGCAATTCCCATCCATATAACTAAAACTCTTGAAAGATATTTCATCTAACTCCCCTAAAATCTAAATTTAAAAAAATTCAATTTATCATCGGTATTTAAGATTCAATATCACCAAATGGGGATATCACAGTATTTTTTCTAATCAAATAATGATGCCAGTCAGTTAAACTGACTGGCATCGAATACAGACTTTTTTAATTTTAGATGGGATGTAATATCTTTACATCATGACTTATGTTTAATCCAATTTAAGATTATGTAAACCAACTAGCTACACACTTTTATAAATCCAAAGAATGATGATCTATCTGACTGTCTCGTGGTATTTCAGGACATTTCATTGATCTTCTATATCTTCATATTTTTACCTGTAATTACAATTATTTGTATCATTACATAATTGTCGAATCTATACAGCACTAAAGTTCTTGTCTTTTCAATCAAGCTATTTAAAATATTGCGATCTTTTTAGATCTCACGTTTATGAAAAAACAAATTGCAAAATCCATTTTTAAACTTTCTGGATGGACATATCATATTGAACCCAATATTGTTGAAAATAAGCAAGTTATCATTGGATTTGAACATACCTCCAATCTTGATGCTGTTCTTTCAATTGCATTGTTTGAAATTCTAGATCTAAAAATTCATACACTCATTAAAAAAGAACTTTTCAAAGGCCCTTTAAAACCTCTACTTCAAAAGCTTGGTGGAATTCCTGTAGATCGTACGTCTAAATCTGATATCGTTTCTCAGATGGTTCAGTTATTCGATCAAAATGAGAGCTTCAATTTAGTCATTGCACCTGAAGCAAAACGTGCAAAAAATGGCACTCAACGAAAACCTATACGTACTGGATTTTGGCATATCGCAGCTGCGGCTAATGTACCTATTGTGCTTATGTATGCAAATGCAAAGACCAAACAAGGTGGAATCCTTGGAAAAATCCAACCCAACAATCTTGATGAAGATCTGAAAACCATTCAGAAACTCTATAAAGAAAAAGTAGGCTTAGATATTTGTATTCCGATAAGTCGCTAATTGCTGAACAATACTTAAAATTTGATCTTATTACCCCAATCGGCGTTATTCGATTATTTTCTTAACCACTTGCCACTTTCTACAAAAAAAGAGCTTGTGATAGAATTACATTATTTGATCTGGTAATGGTACCAATCTGTAAGGAGCATTTTTCAACATGGCAGGTCACTCTAAGTGGGCAAACACAAAGCATCGTAAAGCAAAACAAGATGCTAGCCGTGCTAAAGTTTTCACCAAATATATTCGTGAAATTGTAACAGCTGCAAAATTAGGTGGTGGGGATGCAGCGAGCAACCCTCGTCTACGTGCAGTCGTTGAAAAAGCCCTATCTGTTAATATGCCCCGTGATGCAATCAATCGTGCAATCCAGCGTGGTGCTGGTGGTGAAGACAACGACGATTTAAATGAAATCACTTATGAAGGTTATGGTGTTGGTGGTGTCGCTGTACTGGTCGAAACTATGACCGACAACCTAAACCGCACCGTACCTGATGTTCGTCATTGCTTCAGTAAAACAAACGGTAATTTGGGAACAAACGGTTCTGTGTCTTATCTATTTACCAAACGTGGTGAAATTTCTTTTGAGGATGTTTCTTTAGAAGATAAGATCATGGACGTCGCGCTTGAAGCTGGTGCAGATGACATTGAAATTGAAGAAGATGGTATTTTAGTGATTACCTCACCTGAAAGCTTTGGTGATGTACAAGATGCACTTACCGCAGCAGGTTTGAAATCTGATAACGCAGAAGTCGTGATGAGTCCATCGACAAAAGCTGAAATTACCGATATCGAACAAGCCAAACAAATCATGAAAATGATCGATATGCTTGAAGATCTTGATGATGTACAAAACGTTTATACCAATGTCGAGTTTTCAGAAGAAGTATTGACACAGCTTGACGCCTAGATTTGGTAAAAGTTAAATAAAAAACGCGCTTGATGCGCGTTTTTTATACTTTATTTAAAAGCTTATAGCAATTAAACACATTATATTCTTTAATAACAAAACTTGAATGTAAAGCGACGACATTATCAATCTTACCTATTCTGCGTAGCAAAATATCACTGTAATTATCCATATCTCGCGCGACCAACTCTAGAATAAAATCGGCACTTTGCCCAGTTACTAAGAAAGCATTAGTGACTTCTGGAATGTCTTCTAATTCAGTTAAAAACTTGTCGAAGGTCTCTGTGTCATGCTTGCTTAATGACACTTGAAGCAAAATATGCAAACTAAATCCAAGCTTAGTGAAATTAATATCACGTTTTAAATGGCTCATGATATTAGATTCAATCAAATGCTTGATCCGACGATGTACCGAGCTTACCGATAAATTAATTCTTTCCGATAGTTCATTCAGATTGAGATCTTCGTGAGTCAAAATTTCAAGAATCTGTTTATCGTAACGATCAAGCTCCATCACATCCCTACTTCTCTCCCAATTAAAAACTCATTGTAGTGTAGTTGAAGTACATTCACAAAACATAAAGTTATCCATCGCATTTATGCTTATCTTTATCCATAACTACAATGTAAAAAATTCTTCTAAGCACTAACTTGACTCAGAAACAATAAATTACGTATCTTTTTTGTGCTTTAGAAAAAATTTTTTCAAATTATTGCTTCATTTTAGACCTTAGTAATATTGACTTGTAACAATAAAATACAGGATTATGAAGCGAAACTACATTGAAGTGGTTTTTTTAGACAAAAAGGGAAGTTTATTAACAAATTTTTTAAAAAATTGGCATTCTTTTTTTATGTAAATCCCCCAAAATAATTTTACTTTTTTTTTAATTAACGGAGTCGTCGTGAAAAAACTTAAAACTTTAGCACTTAGCATGGGGACTATCGGGGTATCCACACTTGCACTTCCTGCATATGCAGCAAGCAATACAGAAGTAGATGCTCTACGTAAAGAAGTCAATGAGCTTAAACAACTCGTTCAACAATTATCAACTCAGCAAAAAGCAGCTCCAGTTGTAATGGCTCCGCCTCCACCAGCACCTGTAATGGCTCAGGCACCTGCTCCAGCAGCACCGAATAATGCCAAACCAGGTTGGTTCACACTTCCAGATGGTCAAACACAAGTTTAAAATTTTATGGCAGTATCCGTACTGATGCCACTTATGACTTTAAGGGTAATCCTTCATCAAGTATTAACAATAACACCAGCTCAGTTCCATTAAATTCTGCAAATGCGACCAAAAACAATTTAAACGTTTCTGCTGCAACTACACGTTTTGGTTTTGATTTTTCTCGTCCGACAGATTTGGGCGAGCTTACTGGTAAAATCGAAGCAGACTTTGCTGGCGGTATCTCAGGTAATAGCTCTCAAACTACAAACGGAAATGGTTCATTACGTGTTCGTCATGCCTATTTCTCTCTCGGCAAATGGTTAGTTGGTCAAACAATTTCCCCCTTTTGTTAACAGTGATACAGCGCCAGAAACAGTAGACTTTAACGGCCCTATGGGTTATGGCTCAACCCGTACAGTACAAGTACGTTATACGCAGCCGATTGATGCTAATCAAAAGTTTTTGGTTGCTGTAGAAGGTGGTGATGTTGATAACTTTAACAGCGCTACTACAATCAGGGGAGTAAATACTACAACTTCTGGCGGTAACCGTTTACCAGCTTTGACTGCTCGTTATGATATTTCTACAGCAGACAAAAAAGGCCTATTACAACTTCACGGTTTAGTACATGAAAACCGTGTATCTTTTGCTACGGCAGCAGATAATACAGGTACAAACATTGATGAAACCAAACTTGGTTGGGGGGTAGGGATTGGTGGTAAATATAGCTTAACACCAGCCGATACTGTATTTGCTAACTACTATCATGTAAAAGGTGACAATCGTTACTTGCTTTACGGCAACTCTGCATACGTAGCAGTACTCAATAATACAGCGACAACCAATTCAACAGACGTTAGTATTTATGAAAGTGAATTTAACTCAGGTTTAATTGGTTATTCACACAAATGGTCTCCAAAATTACGTTCAACTTTAGCTGCTGGTGCAATTTGGTATAAGGATAACGATAATTTTGCAGAAAAAGCTCCTAATTTGAACAAACAGCTTTACAACGTTATTGTAAACAGTTTCTATACCCCAACCAAAAACGTAGATTTAGGTGTTGAATATACTTATGGTCAACGTGAAGTTTTTGCAGATGAAACAGCAATTAAGGACAACAAAGGTGATTACTCACGCTTAAATTTAAATGGCTAAATATAGCTTCTAATTCAAGCTAAACAAGTTAGCATTAAAAAACCTCGCATATGCGGGGTTTTTAATTATTTTTTAACTCAATATGAGTGCCTTATCATAATCATAAATGTTTATACATCATCTACTCTCGGATTAACGATATAAATATAAATCCTGAGAAATATAAACTGTATTCATCCATTTCAAATCACTCAAGCGCTGCTTTAAGCTAGTACAAAAAGCTTTAAATTAAATAAAGAACAGCTTAAAATTTTTTATCTAAAAACTTTAAATCCCCAAAAAAAAAAACCCAGTCTTTTAAACTGGGTTTTTATTGAAGCTTATGCATTAATGCATTGCTTGAATCTTATCTAAGAATAATTTGGCACGCTCGTGACGCGCATCAAGATTTCCAAAAAATTCAGATGTTGGACAATCTTCTAAAATCATCCCTTGATCCATGAAAATCAATCGATTAGAAACTTTCTTTGCAAAGCCCATTTCGTGAGTTACACACATCATGGTCATGCCTTCATTTGCAAGCTGAACCATGACATCTAGTACCTCACCTACCATTTCTGGATCAAGTGCAGATGTTGGTTCATCAAACAGCATACAGATCGGATCCATAGATAATCCACGAGCGATTGCTACACGCTGTTGCTGACCACCAGAAAGCTGACCAGGAAATTTATCTTTGTGTGCCGAAAGGCCTACACGGTCAAGATACCCTAAACCTTTTTTGCGTGCTTCATCTTTGGAGCGGTTTAACACTTTCATCTGAGCAATCGTGAGATTTTCCAATACTGTCAATGTGGAAACAACTCAAAATGCTGGAATACCATACCTACACGAGAACGAAATTTTGCAAGATTGGTCTTGGGGTCACGTAAAGATACGCCATCCACCATAATATCGCCTTGCTGGATAGGCTCTAATGCATTTACAGTTTTGATCAATGTTGACTTACCCGAACCAGATGGTCCACAGACAACAACCACATCGCCTTTTTCAATACTTGTTGTACAGTCAGTGAGTACTTGGAAATCACCAACCCTTTAGAGATATGTTGGATGTCTATCATTGGCATTTAAAAATCTCCAATCAGCGAATAATGGCAATTTTTTGCTGTAATCGTTTAACCAAGCGTGAAAGCAGGAACGAACTACAGAAATAAACCACAGCTACAATTAAATAAAAGGTTGCTTTAGTTTCTGGACCGTATGTATTGGCCAATGTATCTGCCCCACCAAGGAAATCTGGTGCACTGATCACATAGACCAAAGAAACGTCTTGAAACAAGATAATCGTTTGAGTGAGTAATACAGGTAACATGTTTCTAAAAGCCTGAGGCAAAACAACATATTTCATCGATTGACCATAGGTAAAACCTAGTGCATAACCTGCATTGACTTGACCACGAGATACCG